>JAUMJK010000038.1:2392500-2600665 GCA_033558105.1 Coccyzus lansbergi
CTTCTGTAGTAGCCTGACAGTCTACCTCTGGGTATAACTATGAAGAGCTTTTCAGGACAATTGGCAATAGAGGACACTTTACATGGGCAACAAAACCTTGAGATCAGTAGTGAGATTTTTATCAAAACCAGATCGCCTCTTCAGGACTGGTATTCTTTTCCACTGCATGTTGTCCCTCTTTTGGCAGGTTTTTATTTTGGTTCAGGGTGGCAGAGATGGCAGAGTTTGAGCTAAGCTGGTTTTCACCCTGGCAAGACTTTGAGTTTACAGGCATGGATGGTTTGTTGTTGGTAATTCTTGTTTTAATCATGGGATGAGAGGGTCATCTTGGGATGACGTGGAGTCATTTTGACGTGTATTTTCAGCAGCAAAGAATTTCATAAATATACAGTGCAGCTCTGAACAGCCACACCAGGTAATAAAATGTTACTTGACAGAACTTAGACTATGTCAAACTACGGCTCAAACTGGAATCTGTCCTCTGTGCTTAACAACTTTTTATTTCAGCTTACTAACATAAAGATGGGAAGGCTGAACTTACTTTCCCAGAATTTTCTTCTGTTTTCCCTTCTTGGAGACATTACCCCTACAAAGCTTGGTAGTCACAAGGATGGCATCAGAAGTTGTGCGGAGGGCTGGGTAAAGAAAGTGGGAAAGTATAGAAGAGCTCCCTTTTGCCTTCCCACTCCCTGTATACATAGGGTATTGAGCTGTATTTTTACCACCTAGCAAGAGTTCACTATTAAGGAAAATGCCTGGAATGGCTT
The DNA here is from genome assembly GCA_033558105.1 of Coccyzus lansbergi. Taxonomy (NCBI): domain Eukaryota; kingdom Metazoa; phylum Chordata; class Aves; order Cuculiformes; family Coccyzidae; genus Coccyzus; species Coccyzus lansbergi. The sequence goes on from JAUMJK010000038.1 coordinate 2,393,268, forward strand.
ATTCTGTTCACCTTAAAAAGGACAATGCTAAATCAGCTAATTCTGGACTTCTTCTGTCCCCAGGAAGTTCCATGGTTAAAAAAAGAAAGTAAAAACCTGCTTGGTCCCTCAAACCTGAAAGCCAAGATATTCATACACAGCATGGGCCAAATCCTGAAAGGCTTTACGATACATTTTTGCTGTATGGGAATGCCAAACACAGGAGGTATCTCTACACATGCACTGCAGAGAAAATCTCTGTTGCAGCTGCTCACATTGCATCATGGAGGGAGGGAGGAGGAAATGGGTATTTTGGGGCTCAAATCTGTAGCTTTGAACAGCATACAAAAACACCAGAGCCAGTGGTGGAGCAGAGAGCAATGGGCAGTGTTCACTAGTCCTCAGCCAACAGTGGTAGCCGAGCCATGATTGTCCTAAACTCCAGGGACTAAGGATTCCTTTTCTTCAGGCACACAGTGTTTCAGACAATAGGCTTTTACAAACAGGTTCTAACTAATTTCTTAGGATTTGATTATGAACTAATTAGAGGACAATCTTTTGATTACACTGAGAAAACACACTGCAATGATGGGTGTTATTTTCTTCTCCCCCCTCCCCCCCCCCCCATGCACAATTTATGCCTTCAAATGTATGAAATATCTGTTTGGAGTTTTGCTTGGACTTCCATTTCAGTGGCATGACAGTAAAGATGCCTGCAGAAGCCCAGTAACTTTCGTACACTCTGCAGCCTAAGTGGGAGCCTCAGTTGGGCAAGTTTAAAATGAAAAGTTCTGGTGCTCGTTACAATAGCAAAACCTTTTAATAGCACCAGAGAGGCAGGGGAACTTCACCAGATAACTAAATCCATTGATCTATAATCCTTTGGGCCATACTTACTGTGGAAGACTTGCATGCATGGCTTCAATCCAGAACTGCATGCTGCCAAAAAACGCTTAGTACATTAGCAGCCAACAAAAATGTAAGAGGTCTGCTCTGCATGTGGGAAACAACATAAAAAGAAGTGGCTTTTTAGCTTAGTCTGACAAACGTTAGCATAGAACACTGATATTAAAATGAAATGGCAGAAATTCTCAATCATATCTTGGATGTAGGGGGACTCATATGTGCTAATTAAAAGGGACTGGGTGGCACTTTAGGCTGCTCTGTTCTAAGTTTCTTCTCAAGTACTCTAGTTCAAAACCTTCCTCAGGGAAGAAGCTGCTACTAAAGTGCATTTCTTGCAGGCTAAAACATTAAAAAGAGAGATCTACTAAAGGCAGATGCATTTCCTCCTCTATTTAGGCTCAAATACAGATGTTATTCATATAAATTATATATTATTCTCTGCCTCTGGTGACTGATCTTAGGGAACAATAAAAACTAGCTAAATATATTTATTTATACTGGTGCCCATACCCAGATAATTCTTAACACACTTCTCTATAAATATTAATTAATAAAACACATCAGAGATAGGTCTGTGTTAAACAGAAGTTCATAGCATACCTTCCAGGTACCATTGACAGTCTCAGAGACTCTGTAAATGCAGACATAGTATTTTTTAAAAAATAATATCATTTTCACATTGGCCCTTGCTATTTTCACTGTGTACTTGATGCTTTCAATTTTTCAGCTTACTGATATTTCATTTGTGCGCCTTTATACACATTCCATATACAGCTTATGCACTGTATAAATTATGTTTCAAAATGTTTTTCACAAAAATGTTCTGTGTCTGTCAAAGGACCTACAAATTCAATTCTTTTGGAGCAGAGACTAGCAAGAACCATATGAATTGCCATGGATGACAAATATCCCAAACAGGTCAAGCATTGTTTTTTTGTGACAGTGTGACACAAAAATCACGTGGATTACCCCAGTCCTCTGGCTCTAACATTCAGAGATATTTCCTCCCAACAAGATCTAGCTTTCTGAGGGCTGGTGCAACTCCTGTGCCTCTTAGGACCTTCTTCAAATAATCAGATTCACAGCTCAGATCAGGTCATGGGTACACCTAATGTCTTCCAGGGATATCCCTTAACCTGGAACCTGTCCCTGTTTGTACCAAGGTGACCTAACAAATTAAGGCACCCTTACTCTTCAGCAAGTTTCTGTTAGAAGTCTAGAGAAAATTTGCTACACCTTAATACCCAGGATTTGTGAAAGGTTTGGTCTAGAATTTGCATAAGCAAGAAAGGTTTGTGTGTTTATAAGTGAAAACTGGGTATATCTAAATGACGTTCTGAGCAAGCATTTTTCACTCAAGTTCCAGCCTGTGTTTATATTCCTTTTCCAATTCTACCACTTGGACAAAAGCCTTTGACTGGGTATAAGGTCTGAGTCATACCCAGGAGAGAGTATGGCCTGAGGTACTTCCTGGCATGGGCCCAAGGCACAGCACAGCCTGCTCTATGAATGGGCAGAACTCACTCACGTAGCATACACAACCCATGGTTTGTATCAGCTATGTCAGCTCTGGTGACCTTCCAGAAACAGTTTGGAGGTCACAGGCTGCAAGGCATGTAGGATTTATGGGTCATCTGAGCTTGAGTCACAGTAAGACAGAGTGGCTGCACCACACCGTGGTAGAAGTGTCCATCACCCACTGATGGGAATATGTAGATCTGAGCCAGAGATTACACCAGGTTTTACCCTGTTGCCTAAACCAAGTCCTCAGGGTGCTTTGTGAGGCTTGTTTCAGATGCTCTATTTCCAAAATCCAACAGAACAGGCCAGCTTTGTAGAGTCAGGGAAATCAGGGAGAAGTAAATCACTTAGATCATCACAGGAGACAACCAACAATGTATGAGCTGGGCCTTTTTAGTCGGATTTTTGGTAATGGATCCGTAAAATAGAATGGAGCCGCAAGGCAGCACTGAGAAACATGTCATCTGCCTCAACTTGCTTGGAATTAAAAACAGTTCACAGAGCAAATGTAAGCTATTAATATCCTGTATTCATAATAGCTACATTTATTTTTCTTTTTTTGTACTACTGAAAAACCCTACAATAATCTCCAGTCCTAATTCTACTGGATCCTTTTCTTCTAGTTTGCAATAATGAGGTATTACAATATCCTTGGGAAGTGAGAGGCACTGACAGAATGCACTCCAGCACTGCATGTTCTACCACACCACAGCACAATGGGACACCATTACTGTGAACCAAGTCTGTTCAATCTTGTTATGTCCTTCCAAAGCCAAATCCTGCTTGACTTACTCAGGAAAAAATCCTATTGAATTCAGTGGGCATTTTGCCTGAGAGGGGAGCAGTGAAGAGCCTTCCCTTGTATTCTTCAGGCATTTCCCCAAAGAAGGGCCTGAGCATTCAAGATGCTGAATTCCTGTGGAGCAGCACAGGACCATGTGTCTTTGCAGAATAGCTCCTGTAACACCTAGGAAAAATCAATCAGGTGATTAAGTGATTTCTGATGAGCTCTGTATTTTTGTTTTGTTAATTCTTTCAAGCAGAACTTCAACTAAATACTCCCATTTATAAACTTTTTCGATTTTCAGGAAGCTTTAATTTAAATAAGACTTGTTGCTTGTGAAAACAGAGCATGCAAAAACAAGAGACACATTTTCTTTATTCTCCCGATAGTTGTAAGCTGCCAGGAAGGATTTTTTGACACAGCAGCATGTTTGAGATACAGTCCTTCAGACCTGTTTCCCCTACCCAGTTTATGACAGGATTTTTGTCCAAACAAGGGAAGAGATAGCTTGAGGGGTGGGGAGCAGGGAGGGGAGAGGGGTAGTGGGGGATTAATCAAAACCTTTAAAAAGCATCATTAGCTGAGGGATATTCAAACTGACCTGTTGAAAACTTCAGGTATTCTCACTTTCTGTCGGTTCCTTAATCTAACAAGTTCACATGAGTTGCTTAATCAGTTATTGCCATCAACACAAATGAAACTATTAACGCATGAACTGTACCAACATAATGATCCATCAGCCCTTCCTTTTTGAACTCCAAGATCTGGCCTGTTGAATACACATTAATTTTGCATGATAGAATAATTTATCAGATTTCTGGCAGAGCCCCAGATATGACTCTCTAAATTAGACTATGGACTTGACATACCTGAGTGAACAACTGATGACAATCCCTTGTAAACTCTTGAATGTTTTCACATGTGAATTTCAGCAAATTAGTCATAAGATCACATCTTTGATTCTTTCATAGAATCATAGAATCACCAGGCTGGAAGAGACTCATCGGATCGAGTCCAACCATTCCTATCAAACACTAAACTATGCCATCTTTCTCCTGCCAGACTTAATCTAAGGACTAAAACGGTAGATTTACCCCTTAACTATACATTTTGCAGCTTTATTTCTTTTGTACTTTTACAATGATTGCCAAGCCTTTGATGCGTGTTGCTCACCCAAGAACCTAAACAGTGGTAGCCAACCATAAATATTTCTTTTTGCAACAGCCACAAAAGTTAAAAACCAGGAAATCCTTCTTCAAAGATTTTAACGACTCTTTCAGAAGGTCAAATCACCATCTGGAGGCATATTATTGTTGATCCATTTTCTAATTCATGTTACCTAAGAAATTGAGTGGTTCTTGCCACTTATTTACCTGCTATCACTTCTCTCCACCCTCTCCAACCCCCTGCCACAGAAAACATGGTAAATATGTATTGGTTCTGAGGGAGATTTTTAGTCAGAAGTTTCTGTAACAGATCAGTTCCTTAGGCTGAAGAGATGTGAATCCACCATTTCCTGGACTAAATATCTTCTGGCTGGTTCTGCGGAGTATTGTGACACAGGTACAGAGTCATTAGGAGTGCTCCACTTGGAAGGCTAATGAATAAATTATATTCCTCCTCCCTATTCCTTCTTCTGATGTTTGAGTAAATGGTTGAAGCAGTAATAATTGCTTAACATGAACTTACATAAAGGAGGTATGTATCATGTCATTACATCTATATGTGTATAAACACACCATTTTTATGAGGGTCAAGGCTGTTAATAAACAAGGAAATTAAGAGAAGGATATCCTCTTCATTCACATTCCTCAAATCAACTTCATGTCACTCAGATTCCACAAATAACAGAAATAAAGCTCACTAAGGCTCTTTTGTTGTTCCCTTTTCAGATCCCATTTTGCTTAAGTAACTATATGAGTGGGAGATATTTACATCAGAATTAGTGAAAAGGGTTTCAGAGAATTTCAAGAATATGCAAGATGTTCTTGGCATCCCATTTATTTCATCTCTATCTGTACTGTCTTTCTAACTGAAGATAGTATCTTTCATCACACTACTGAAAAGAACTACTTTTTTATAGACTGCTAGAAGTCATGAAAAATGTCTGACTATATGTTAGATGGGCTTTTGAGAGTGACATCAGACATGGCTACCTCGTGAGTAACTGTAACTGGTAAGAGGACTAAGACTTGAATGCATTTTGACTGAGTAAAATACATTTGACTAACATACTCATTACATATCTAATAGGGAATTAAGCTGATGAAGCATTCGAGAGTATACCTCCAACAAAAAATGTGGGTGTCACCATAGACAGGACACGTTCACATAACTTTGCTTACGTTAGCTATCTAGGACAACAAGGTGTGGTGGTATGTGCCTTAACCCTGGTTGTGTTGTCTTGTGCTTGCAAGAACAACTTCACCAGAGTTGCTTATTGGAAAAAAGTCATGTATGCTGGAAAGCATAACTTGATTTTGCTGGATAGATACTCCCTCATAACATCTGCAAGGGAATCATTAGTTGTCGTTTCCATACCCATTTCTACGGCTCTGTACTATACACTTTTTGGTTCTAATTGGCCTAAACATCTCACTGTAAAGTGGGGAAAAAGTAACATTATTTTTTTTTTTTAAAGTATTTGCAGTAGCAGTGTAGTTGATAGTTACATATATTGGTAGAGCCTAATACCGCAATGCAAGATGTACTGTTCTTCCATTATGCAGTCAAATTAATTCTAATCCCCAGTTAGTATCCTTAATTTCTACCAAGAGTATAAGTACTTTTTTAAAAAATTTTGTTGTACTCTAAACTGGCAAACTTTGACAGAATTATTTTGAAATATAACAAGACTGCAAATTATTCTCATTTCCACTATGGCATTACTCTTTACTGAGCTGATTTAACTACTGGTAAGCACAAAATACTTTTTGTATATTCACAAAACCAGATTAATGCACAAGAGTAATTCCTGGCATTGGTTAAATACCTCTACCACTGTACTTCATGGAAGTATGACTGATGAGTTGAACTATTAGGTGCTGAAGTGTAGAGCAAGAAGAAACGACATCTTTTGTGTGATAATTGAAATCATTTCAATTCATTTCCTTCTTGGTTGGACAGAAACATGTTTTCAATAGTGAAGAAATCTTGAGGGAATCCATTGACCTAACCAGTCATATAATGCAAGAAGTTAATGGACAAAAATGATATTCATCTTCACTTTATAATAGCATTTTATTTTCACAGAACCAAAACCATACAAAGGCAAAGTATATTATAAGAGCAACTGCTACCCTGGTAGATACATGACCTTTGTTTTATATGACAGTTATTGGGTTGGTGGAAAATTAAAATAAAATAAAAATAAGTCCCTCAAATTTTTATGCTAAGATAATGCACTATAAATTATGAAAGTCTAAGGCATCGAGTAACTTGTAAGCAACAGTCCTGTCTCTTAGCAACGAGCCCAGGAAAGCAGCTTGTTGATACCAATAGAGCAGACAGGATTGTTTTGCAATGATTACCACCAAGGAACTAGGAACAACATTTTAACACCTGCCTCAGGGCATTTCTGCACCTAGCTATCCATCTCTCCAGTGGCCCACAAAGCCTGGGCTGGATGCCAAGCCACTTCTGAGTCCTGCTTCCTTTCCAGAGCTGGCCCACTGCAACAAAAAGGACCCCAGAGGAAAGATCAAAGAGGTGGAGTTCAGGTGTGTTGCACACTTACGCCTGCTTCTATTTCTTTAAATGCCTTTTTAATAACAGTGCGTGATCATTAGTGTAAATGGTTATTTTTCTCACTCTCTGTGTCACTTTAGTGCTGTATATCTAATCTATAGTTAGTATTATGAATGAATACAGAAAAGTATTTGACATGAAGCCAACATTTTTTACAGTCATTTTATTCTTAAATACTCAGCGTTAAGAGTTGGAGCAACGCTGCAATCAGAAGAACCTAGTTATTTTGCTTTTATGCTAGTTTCAGAAACATACAAAGAAAATATTTCCATAAATAAAGTGCAACAGAATTGGTCTGCCAAGCTCCTGGACTAGCATTAGAGGTGGCTCGTTCATTCTTCCAGGCAGAATGCTATGACTGAAAGGAAGGAGTAGAGATGGATAATTAAAGTTAAGGAAAACAGTTGATGTGAAATACAGGCAGATGAGGCAAAAAAAATTTAGGAGAGTCTGAATGAAAGACAGGAAGTGAAAGGCAAGGAAATAAAATAGTGTGAAGATAAGAAGAACATGAAAACAAAAGATAGAATGAGACAGTGGAGAAATAGAAAAAGAGAAAGAATATATCAGGAAGACACACACCACTTTGCTGTTAGGAGAAGTAATTTCCCTTGCAGAAAAGAATGCAGAGAGAACAGCTAAAAGGTGAATTTAATTCTGATCTGCTGGAAATCCATCATTGACTCATGAGACCTGGCAATTCTTCCAGTCCACTCTAAGCCCTAAGTGAGTTGGAGCACTGATCAAAGCCTGCAGGCCAGCTTAGCCTGTAACCTTAGCTATCTCTATGTTATACCTGAATTTATTTAGCAATGCAACTGTGCTAAGCACACTTCTATCAACACAGATTTCCTGCTGCTTACTGGAATGAATATATGCCAAAATATTTTTTTAGTTTAGATGAAACTGCCCTATACTTGCTAAGGGTACCTGAAGTTGAGTCAGAATATATTTACTTAACACTAGGTGTTGGCTTAGAGACCAGACTCCCACCGCAGAAAGCCAGGTATTTCGTTTTCTAATTCTGTACCCAGAGTGGACTGATTTAAACTAAATTTGCTAAAAATAACTACTGCTGTTGTCGCATAGACACATTAGACAAATGCATGGAGTGATCCACCTCCAGAAATTTTTTTCTCTGATGCAAAATCCTGGAGGAGTTGGTCATTGTGTCTGATATGACACTAAGGTTCATGAGGCAAAAGTGGGTTTTCTCCTTCTCTTTTCTTTTGGGTGATTGAATATGAAGTCCAGCTCACTGCACATCCTTATGTGAGACAGTTTAACGCAGTACCTCGAGGCTCTATGGTCCCAGAATGCAGTGCAGCTCACTGGCATTAGTTCAGCTGAAGACTAAACATTTGGCTCAGTGACAGCAGAGCTGCCAAGAGTTGGCAACAAGAGACTCACAGGAAAGCAGCAGGCTGCTAAACCCTTTCACATTTTTAATTAGATCCACACACCCATGTCTTTGAGCTATCATAAATATACAGATGACATAGAGAGCATTATTTGGGGTAAGGAAAAAAAAAAGAAAAAAAAAAGAAAACTGTACTGTGGTATCTCCTACCTTATTAAAATAATTTACCTACAGCTATTCATTGGAACTGAGAGGGGGCAAAAAAGGAGGTTGCGGTATTTAACTCAGCTGAATTTACCTTGCACATTGAAAATACAGGGTCCTGAGATGACTGACACAGCCCACTTACTTGTGATAGCATCACCAGAAGAGGGCATTATTGGCAGTAACTCCAGAGTGTAATTTCCCAGAAGAGCTATATATTCAAGCTCCAAGCATTCTTAAGTGTGTATCTTGCTATGGTGTTGTTAAAACTATTTGCTTTTCCCCCCTTTGAACTGTTGTTACTATTTTCTAATCACACCTTGATATATTCAGAACTCTTTTATTTATTTTTTTATTAATTTCCGAAAAGGCATTTTCCCAGGTTCTTCCTAACCTTTCTTTCTTCCTGACTCTCCTGTTATACTCCCTCCCTCAAAATAATGATGAGGTTTTGTAAGTTGTTTAATTTAATTCCTTTTTTTTTATTAACTATTATAGAGAACAATCCCTCTGCCACTCATCACTTTTTCATCAGACACTTTTGAGATCTACAGCAATAAAGACATAAATCAAATACATTTTATATGGCAAGTGAAGTCATCCTATAGGATAGTCTGACACATAGGGCAAAAAGATCTCTTCTTCTGTCCAGGAACAGTGACACTCAAAATACTATCTCTTGTCTCTTTGCTATAAAGTCTTAACATTTTAATTAGAATAGAAACTGTAGCACTATCATCAACCTGTAGCATGAAAACATGTACAAAGGAGCTTTGCAACTGGCCCCTAAGGACTAAGGTTTTCTTCTTGTATTTCTCCTAATCTTAACAAAAATCTAATAAGGAAACTAAATCCTTGAAATGCTGAAGGGGGGAGGGAGGAATCACATGTTGTCCTGCCTGCAAGCACAAATTTTATAAATAGAAAATACAGTAAACATCAAAGACATTGCCGTGTAGGGAAATCAAGAGATCATTTCTATTTTACATTGCCTATTTAATCTAAGCTGTGCTGGCCACACACTGCCAGTTAACTCTGAATGAGCAAACCACAGTGTCTTCATTCTGGGTATTCAGAAAATTCTCCGTGTCATCTTTGCTGTTTTCTTCTGTATAACTTAAACTTGGTCATATCTCTTCACTACTTCCGCACAAACTGAGAATCAAGGAGTGACTCAGCCCTTTTGCATACCTGTGAGTTTGTGTCAGGTCCATAGTACACATTTTAGCACATAAGCTCCATGACCATTACCAGCACACCTGCACTAGATTGTCATGCACCCAAGAGCTTTTTATCATCATTGGTATGGACACTACTTTACACCAAAGAACTGAATGTATAGGAAATATCTCTTACAAATGGAAACAGGAGCAAAATCTAAAGAGCATGTTGACTGTTGTATGTACGTTATATAGGAGCAGATCTTGATGCAGCTACCCCAGAATACAGGGGAAATATACAGCTTTGACCTTTTTGACCTTGCCTTTTCATTATTGCCTCTTGTGTCCACCAGAGTACTCTTACAAAATGCATTGATGCTCCAGAGGGTAGTCAAAGGGAAAAGAAGTATCCCTATGTCTTGTCAGAAATTCAGACCCTCAGCTGATAAAAGTAATTTCTTTGACAAATTTAATTGGAGATGGACTGGCCTACTATAGACTTTCACATCGTAAGTTCACAAGGTTGTTAAGACATAAATCAAAGCTGTTAAATCATTGTGGGGGAGTTTTTTAATGTTTGTAAAATGTTTAACAGAACAGCACTGCTCTCTTGATTTAGTCTACCAGCATAGAATGAATGAATGATTTTTTTTAAAAAAAAATGAATAATGATAAAAATAATTGCTTCTCTTATCAGTGTTGCTGTTGTTGGTAATAAGGCATCCTTCTTACAGGCAGGTTCTACAAGAACTATTTATGTTGAAGTCAAAAAGAAAGGAAAAGTAAAAAATATTTTACAAAAAGATGACTAAGAACCTGCCCAGCAAATCAAACATGTTTTTTTTCACTGAACTACCACGAGCCAGAAGCTCCTGATTGAGCATTTCACAGCTACAGACACAGAACTAACATTTGCTAATAACAATATTAATAATACTGTTTCTCCTTATTAGCTATGGTATAAAACATAGTTTTCTTTGATAACAAAACTGTATTATCAATACATTCTTTATGATTTGTATCAGGATTAAGTATGAGAGTTTCAATATAAGTGATACGAGTGATCTTGTACCTTGACTACATGTATCTTATCAGGAAAAGACAGATTAACAGAGATATATTCTTTAATGAAGTTTGGATTTGAGGTTATCAGAGATTCAAAAGAAGGAGTGGTGCCTCTCTTGTTCCCTCTCGCTCGCTCTTGTTCTTCTTTTCCTCTGGAAGGTACATATCTCGATACTAACCAGCCTCAAGCATGTTTAGTGTAACTGCCCAGCAATGATAGATACCTGTGACGATTCATTAAAATTCTTGTTCAGATCTGATCAAAACATAGATGTCAAATCTGTACTCTGCCCATGCAGGCTTACTCACACCAGCTTTTTTCAGACCTGCCAAGTTACCAGGCTTCTGGCTATTAACATTTTGGTTCACAGGTTTAAGCAAAAAAATGGAAAAGTGTTAAGGAAGATGTGGTAGATGGGTGTGATTTTGACCATTCCAGAATGAGTCATGCTTTTAGAAAGACTTAAACCAGAATTCATGCATGCTGGTAAGAATATTTCTGTCAACTCAGGTGAGCTTGGTGCTAACCCTAAAGAGAAGCGAATGGATTTTGAGGGTTTATGTTTGTCCACACCACAAATCTCTTGTACTTACATACTTATGGAGTGAAGTAAGACCATGTAGACTTTATTTTTGACTGTATGTTTGCAGGCAGATGGGAGAGAGATGACTTTTCTGATACTTTGAACCAGCTAGCACAACGTATCCTAAAAATTGAAGCTGAAAAATGTAGCACAGTGGTGCCTTTCAGTACCTTACCCACAGAGGTCTTTCACCTGAGTATGACACATAGAACTTCAAGAACATAACATTTAGTTAAGAGCTGGTTGCACCTATGAGGTTTGAAAAATGGACAGAGTGAGTACTTGTCTGGCTGGGAAAGATTGTCAGCAAACCAAGTGAAATGTGACCTTCCAGTGCCCAAGCAGTGCCCGATATCAGTGTTCCCCCTTTTTGGGTCTGAAAATTAAAGATGGGAGAAAAATACAATGGAGGTTTGTGCCTTTGTGCCACTGTAAATCTGATTTAGAGCTACGCTGCTTTGACTGAACCACCAGTCAGTCTACTCGGACTTCGTTAGGTATAGGAAGAGATTTATATACTAAAAGAGAAGAAAGACAGGTAGGCTTGGTACATCTTCCACTAATTTCAGTCCACGCTCTTTACACCCCAGCTAGAAAGAAAGCCATTATGCCAGATCTTATGAAGGAAGCAGTCAGTAGGAAGCAGAGCACAGAGATCATGCCTAAGAACACATTACTAGGCACTGCTTGGTCCAGTTGCAGTGAAGAGGTTAAATTTGTGATCTGGCAAACTGTGAAACTGCAAGAGTACCTCATACCTGTTCCCAACCTTTTCTTGGTTTGGCTTACCCATTGCAATTCAATTTTGAATTACAGGAAAGATATTTGGCTCTGAAAAGATCACTTCAAATATTCTTATTTCCTTGTGCTGTTCCACCAAAAGAGTCATGTCTAGTAAGTATTTATTTTAGAGTGAAGAGACAGCTTTCATAGTTTCTTTTATCCTTTAATGAGACACAAAAATACACTATTTGAAATCAAGAGTAGCGAATGCAATTAAAATATATAAGAAATTATATCTGTCAGACTTCACAGTTGCTTCATGTTTTACAGATCAAAAAACCCCCTATATATTTGCCTGTCAAAATAAAATAGTTTAAATATTAACTTTTTTCTGTTTTGCTTTTAAAAAAATCATACTTTTTAATTGTTAAATATATTCATATTCTCCTCATTTATGTCTGTAAAACAATTCTAAACTACATCAAACTTTTTATTACAGTTATAAACAAAGTGATAATGTAAAATATACACTGCTACTCTACCACAAATGTTCTAAATATGCTGTTTCATGCATTACGTGCTTTGAGCATGTGTAGTCAGGATTAGGAAGACTTACTTTTTCTCAATTCAGCTTTAACCAAGTCAAAAGCTAAACTTACTCCTGCATAAGGCACAATAATAAAACTCCATTCACATCAGTCTTGTAGGATTTAACTTGAAGCAATAAATTCCTAACCAAATAAAATGGACACGAGAAGCTTGCTTCTTGATGCACCCAAGCAACTCTCTACGCCACGCTTCCCCAACTATCCTCCCCTTCCTTTATTTACTAAAAATAAGGAGAAAAAGTTCAGAGACTTTCCTACTGAAGGGCTATTATTTTGAAAACACAGTCTATGTGATGGGTTTATTTCAGAGCCAGGAGTACCGCAAAGGATTTATTTAGTGTGACTTTGAGTATAGTTAGGAATATCTGATTTTAGACTTCCCCTCTAATCGGTCCCAAAGACCTTATCAATGCACTGGAAGCAGAGAGAGAAAAATCCTAAATTCTGTTGCAGTCACAGAGATTTTTTTGTCTGACTTTAGAAAGATAATGTTTTCTCCCTCAATAGTCTTTTGTTTATAGATCACAGTATCACCTTAGACCCTTTAGCCACAGCATTGCGCTGGGAACTTCTATTTAGGTTTCCTGCCCTTGTCCTCTTGCTCTGCTTCACACCCTTTTAATCTGAGTTTAGAAGAGTGTAAAAGAGGAGTCAGTCACCAAGGAATGAGATCAGGAGTTCAGAGATCATAGCACAACCCTTTACCACAAACACGTCTGTGGACGAAATCTAGCAGAGTTCAAAGGAAGTCTGCTGGGACAAGTTTATTTCAGCCTCCCTCAGCCTTTTCTCCACTAGAAGAGTTTCTTACAGCTACCTCAGCTGTCAGTTCCAGATAGCCTATAAAATGCGAAAAGGTGCTGAGTACACACCAAGGCTACCATACAAACAGCACCAATTGAAGTATGTAACTCATTGCCATAACATATGAGCAGAAGCACGCAAAACTAACCATGCATTTCACATTTAGTCTGTTTTCCACCAACAAGCAAAAATAACCACCCATTCCACTTCCACCCTGGAGGTACAATGCTGCCGGCTACACTTACTGAGTCCTCCCGTCAGCCATGAACCACAGCATGCTGAAACTAATAGGAACCTTTCCACTTACAAACACTATTTCACAAAGGGCATCTGCAAGTCTTCTCACAACTACACCCAGAGTAAGGTTCCCTTATTTATGAAATGCCCATAACTAGGGAAGATATCTTCATTCCTCCATTCCCTGGCAAAGTCCCAGGTGCAAGCAACAACAAGCACAGGAAGGTTGACACATAATCTACCAAACCTGACTCCAGCATTCTTCAGTCCTCACATGACAGATCAGATACTTGGTCAAAACATCTCTAACAATGCTACAGTCTGTCTCATATCAAGGTGGTCTGCTTTTGTAGAGAAAAGCTCCATCTATTTTTTACTGCCTCGTCTGTCTGCCCTGAATAGCATCTAGACATTTACCATATTAGTCACCTCTCTTTTTTGCTTTATTTCTACTCAACATAATAATTGCTAAATATAGAAAAATTGTCTTTCTCAGAATAAAGTTAATGTGATTTTATTCTATTAAAATTAAGCATGCTGTGTTCAGTTTTCTTAGAAATTGTGCCCTGGTTGCATCTAAGACAAGAAATATTAAGAACCAACCATGAATCAAGCTAGTTCTGAGATGGTAACAATACCTGAGGTAAGATGAGGTTTGTGTAGTCTGAGAGTTTCAGCACGGGCATCCTACCTGACTCAGAACTGTCCTATATACCTTTGCCACATTTTTACTAGACCATATGCACAGTTATATACTCTCATTTGAATATGAAAATACCACACACCATGGTTTGTTCCTTTACCCTTCCATTCTCATTTCAAACTTCATTCTGAGGTCTAGGTCTGACCCTTTATATTCCTTTATTATACAGGACAATAACTTGGCCAGGAGAAGATCTGGACTGTAGGCCCAACTTTCTATTGACCTTCTTGGTGTCTTTTGGAAATCACTTCATGTCTGCCTCTGCTTCCAGTGCCACTCTTTACTTGTAAACTCAGATAAAACTAAATCCTTCACTACATGTTTGTCTGATGCATCTGAATGAGATGCTGGTAGAGAAAGTAAAATAGCTGCTGTTATAGTCACAGTAAATTATTACAATACCCCTAATTCACAAGCAACTCCATTAATGTTGAGAAAAATGTTCAGTAAGGAGATACTCTGTTTACGTAAAAGTCCTAAAGAGAAGGAACCATTTTCATCTCCCTCATCTACTTTTCATGCATGGAATTTGAATAAAAAAAAAAAAACAAAAAAAGAAAAACCCACACCCCAGACATACTGTTATTGCAGTGTGGAAGACTCAGCCAGGAATACATTTAGATCTTTTTACTGGAGAAAGGAAATCACTAGGCATATATAATAAGTCATGAAGAAACACAAACAACCCAGCAAAGCTTCTTCCTCTTTTTTCTTCCCCAAGGGTCAATAATTACTTCATGGGATATTTCAATGTCTGTGTTGGGAAAACTGTATGTACCTGAAATCTAGATTAAAAGCTGCAGTAGTACTTTAACCACAAATGAGATGCAGCATTGCAAGCATCTGATGTGAAGGAGATACAATAATGCTGATACCACAACTGCATTTATGGGGGATAGAAGAGCTTCTCTTCTCGTGATTTAGCTAATTAATTCTCAATCAAGGCACAGAGCCACTAGTCAATATCTTGTATGTTCACCTCCATGGTGAGTTCTCATAAGCATGTATTAGACCAGCCTCGTGACTTTCAGCACTGCCAAGCCATGACACTTGAATATGCTAGCTTCTAGCATGACTTCAGGATTATTGCTTGCTGACAGAGGGGTGCTGCTGAGACAAGAGTGGCTGGATAGTGAAGGATAATGAAGATAACCTATTTTAAGGGATCCTTTCAGGAGCTGTACTAGTTTCTTGGGAGTTTTGTTTTTGGTTTTGGTTTTTTTTCTTTCTCCCAGGACAAAAGCTACTACCGTGTTAGCTAAGAGAAGGAGGAGTATTACATGATGATAGATGTGTGAAAATGACACACCAAAACAAAACAGCACACCCCATTTCTCCCCCAGGGGAAATAATGGAAGAACAATCCACATATGACAATGTCAGTTGTGCTGCTTAATGTACTGCTCTGAGAATTTCAGATGCTGAGGTGACATGGACAACATAACAACCTATTTGGGGTAAAATGGCGTAATATTGAAGGTCATGGTCTCGATTTTTAGAAGATGACCCAGAGAAGCTCTATGTCATGTTTCCAGCATGATAATTTTTGCCTGCTTGCTGGTCTGACGATATTTAATATGAGCCTTTTAAATGGAAAATTTGTGGAAAATTCAGGTATTTGCAAGGAATTATTTTAGAATTATTCCAATCTCAAACCTGGAAAATTAAGTACAATTATTATCAAAACATTTGATTTCTGTATTTTCTAGATGAAAAATTAAGTGGGCTATTTAGTAATGATTTTACAGTTTGGGATACTTAATCATTTTAATATTAGAAGAATACAGAATTGAAAATATAGAAGCAAAGCAGAATTATCTGGAAACTGTCAAAGGAAAAGTTATGATTGAAACATGCTTTTTTTAATTGAAATTACTTTTAAACATTTTATTTATTTCTATTTTTATTCCTTATTTGAATTTGCTTTGGTCTCAAAAGTCTTCATAAGTTAGGAAAATTATCCTACCTAACTACAGGTTCTTAATTCCTATGTCTGTGTGACCTATTGTAGAAGGTCGTCATAAAGATGATAGTTCTAGGTTATCTGATGTCTTTTCCAGCATCTCTTGATCTGTCACATCAGTAAGCTGCATTTAAAATTACCCTGAATATCTAACAATTCATTTGGATCAGGCTTTGGACAACAGACAACAGAAAAAAAGGATGAAATCAAAATCATATTCTAGTTTCTTCTTCATAAAAAGAATTATCTAAAAATGTACCTCTGTTTTTAATAAGGAAAATATATCTATGTGCTGTATTTTTATGGGGATATTTAAAACTTGGGAAAGCATTAGTATAGTACAGCAGACATACACAATCTCTGATATAAAACCTTGTACATTTCTCAAGCAGAAAAATCACAAAAGAAAACACAGTTAAGGTTTTGTTCATATGTAAAGTCAATGGCAAATTGTTTCATAACATTTTCACATTGTTCTTTCATCTTGTTCTTCTATTCCTTATATTCAAACAATGGCTGAGAAATAAGGGACAAGATTGCAAACTGCCAAATGATAAAAAAGGCACTGAATAACAGAATGCACACACACAGGTGGTTGTGTGGTTTAAGCTCTTGAATAAGCTTTTAAAAGAGAAACAATAACTTAATATTCTTTTCAAGTACATGATTTTCTACGTACAAAGAAACAAAGGAGATAGTGAGGAATAAGCTGGATATTTGCTGTAAAGTATTAAATACATTACTTTCAATATAAATAGTCCAATGGAAAATACTTAAGGAATCAAGTTCAGAAATATAACTTGCCTTGAAATTGTAAAATCCCTCTCTCAGACTGTGCATTAACAATTTCAACTATACCAATATTGTCCGCCATCGCTGATGGTATTTATAAACCCATATTTCCCATTTCTTCTCTCATTTTTGGAGGCCTATGATATTTCCCAGTCTTCAGCCCTCTGCTAAAGGAAAAAAAGACTAAATCTAGACCTTAGAAAGCTGAAAATGCCTATTCAATCACCACCAGCATTATATGAACCTTTTGGCAATTTACTGAAAGAATAATGAGTCAAGCAATCTTTAAAGCATCTTAATTGTTTTCTGAGTATAATAGAACCCTTAGGAGACATGACCCTAAGTTGACTGTAAAACACCTTTGATTCCATGGACTGTGCCGTTCCTCCTTGTCTATGGAACATATATGACTTTAAAGCAGATTATTAAATCACACACAGTCTTATTTTTCAAATGGATCTTATACATTCCTGGCTTTATCTTTTCTTCTCTGGAAGAAATGTAGGAAGTGCATATGAAAATGGCAGAGGAAAAAATGACTGCTGGAGAGTGAAGAAAGTTGTAAGAAAACAGTAATTAATCTCCTGTCTCTTTAACCACTTTTTTCTAAGAATCATCAATAAATCTTCCAATCTGTCTACCGTTGCCCTTTTACCACCAGTATATAATGTATTCACCCACAAAGTAATTTACCAGTTGTCGCCACCTGAATTAAAACTCTGCCAACCTGAACTGGTTCAAAATCTCCCTCAAAGTTATGCCAAACAGCTTCCCAGAAACCTTCAGAACACACCTATCCTCTAGGCTGAGAACCACTTCCCTACTTATTTAACCTCACCAAAGCTCAGCACCACACCCTTGGCTCCCAGCCCATGCAGTAACCACCTTTGCAGCCTTCAACACAAAAGCACACAGGTATACTGTTCCCTAATACAAAATAACTAATTTTGGGGCTCAGACTGTCTTTCTTTCCTTTTTATAAGACCATCCCCACTGGATTTAGGAGAATTCACACACTATCAGCCCCTAACCAAACTGTTTGTTGTTGCCATTGAAAAATCAGGAGCACATAGACCAGGAAGAAAGAACTGAGGATCTTAACAACCTTATTGAAAGCTTTTTCTTTCTCCATCTAATGTTAGTAGCTATAAGGTAAGAGGTTTTCTTGACAGAAGATTTCACAGAATCACAGAACAACCAGGTTGGAAGGGACCCATCGGATCTTCTAGTTCAACCATTCCTATCTAACACTAAACCAAGTCCCTCAATACCCCATCCACCCGTGTCTTAAACACCTCCAGGGAAGGTGACTCAACCACCTCCCTGGGCAGCCTATTCCAATGCCCAATGACCCTTTCTGTGAAAAACCTCCTCCTAATCTCCAGCCTAAATCTACCCTGGTGGAGCTTGAGGCCATTCCCTCTCGTCCTGTCCCCTGTCACTTGGGAGAAGAGGTCAGCTCCCTCCTCTCTACAACCTCCTTTCAGGTAGTTGTACAGAGCAATGAGGTCTCCTCTCAGCCTCCTCTTCTCCAGGCTAAACAACCCCAGCTCTCTCAGACGCTCCTCATAGGATCTGTTCTCCAGCCCCTTCACCAGCCTCGTCGCTCTTCTCTGGACTTACTCCAGAGCCTCAACATCCTTCTTGTGGTGAGAGGACCAGAACTGAACACAGTATTTAAGGAGCGGTCTCACCAGTGCTGAGTACAGAGGGAGAATCACCTCCCTGGACCTGCTGGTCACACCATTTCTGATACAAGCCAGGATGCCATTGGCCTTCTTGGCCACCTGGGCACACTGCTGGCTCATGTTCAGTCATTTGATCCTTCAAGGTTCAAATCAGTTCCTGACCTGAAGGTATATGCCAGTGGTATTACCCCCAAAAATATACTATCAAGGTAGTAGCCAAGACTTAGTTTACTAAATCTACAGTAAACAGCTATCCCTCTTTCACTCTGCACACAATGCCTATATTCTGGCTGTCCATATCAGTAGCATAAATGGGATAGTGAATCATCAACCAACAGGATCTAGAACCAGTAACAAATCCTGGTCAAAAAAAAAGAAAATGTTCATAAAGCTGTATACAAATGGACGCATGGAAAACTTGGAGCTAAATTCATTCTTCATGTGCATTGTTGCCTGTTGGAGCATCTCCCGGGAAACTGAGGTGGGGTAATATGGTGAAAAACACAGACACAAAGGACAATATAGGAAATTACATTTAAGCATAAGAAGCAACTTTTCTACCATAAGAGTGTTCAAACACTGGAACAAGTTACCCATAAAGTTGGTGAGTCTTCATTCCTGGAGATATTCAAACCTCAGTCAGACATGACCCTAGGACATGTATTCCAGTTGAACCTTATCTAAGCAGGGGTTTTGGTCTAGTCTCTTCAGGCCCTTGTCAATCCCAGCAACTTAGTTAATTTTTATTTTGTGATTGACCATTGTGCTTTAGTACTTTCTCAAGGGCACAGAGAGCTGCCATAAGGATGGAATATTGCACTATATATAGTACCAGCTCATGTCCAGTTTAGACATCGACACTATGGCACGCCCTAGAAGTAAGCTATAATTCCCCATGAAGTACACAGCTAAAGCAGAGGGAACGCAGCACATTGAGCAGGGTAACTATGTCCTGAGGTCTCATGACTTCCAAAGGTATCTTACTCTCTCATTAACTCCAAAGGGGGTCTAAGGCAAATGGATTCAATCCCTAACACAGTTGTCTTACTCAAGTGTCCATGAAAGATAATAAAAAAATCTTTCTATAGATATATAAATAACAAAAGGAGAACTAGGGAGACCATACAGTCCCTTTTGGACACAGAAGGAACAACAGTGACAAGGGATGAGGAGAAGGCTGAGCTACTTAATGTCTTCTTTGCCTCAGTCTTTAATTGTAAAGAAAGCTGTTCCCTCTGTGTACAAACCTTGGAACTAGAGCAGCAAAATGAGACTCCCATGGTCCAAGAGGAGGTGGTCAGAGCCTTGCTTGCCCAATTGGACACCCACAAGTCTAAGGGGCCAGATGGGATTCACCCTAGGGTATTGAGGGAGCCGGCGGATGTACTGGCCAAACCCCTTTCCATCATCTTCTAGCAATCCTGGAAGACTGGGGAAGTTCCACTGGACTGGAGGCTGATGTTGTGCCCATCTACAAGAAGGGTCGCAGGGAGGACCCGGGGAACTCCAGGTCAGTCAGTCTGACCTCAATGCCAGGGAAAGTCATGGAACAGGTGATCTTGAGTGCTATCATGAAGCATATGCAAGAGAACCGGGTGATCAGGCCCAGCCAACATGGGTTCACAAAAGGCAGGTCTTGCCAAACTCACCTGATCAACCTTCTATGAAAAAGTGAATCGGCTGCTGGATGAGGGTGAGGCTGTGGATGTGGTCTTTCTGGACTTCAGTAAAGCCTTTGACACAGTTTCTCACAGCATTCTGCTACGGAAACTGTCAGCCTCTGGACTGGATGGGCGCACACTCTCCTGGGTGGAAAACTGGTTGGATGTCTGGGCCCAGAGAGTGGTGGGAAATGGTGTTAAATCCAGCTGGAGGCCAGTGACAAGTGGGGTCCCCCAGGGCTCAGTGCTGGGTCCAGCCCCGTTCGATTGTCTTCATCAATGACCTGGATGAAGGCATTGAGTGCACCCTTAGCAAGTTTGCAGATGACGCTAAGCTGTGTGGAACTGTCAATATGCAGGAGGGAAGCGAGTCTCTGCAAAATGATCTGAACAGGCTGGACCACTGGACAGAGTCCAATGGCATGATGTTTAACAAGGCCAAATGCTGGGTCCTACACTTGGGGCACAACAACCTTATGCAGAGCTACAGACTAGGAGAAGTCTGTCTAGAAAGCTGCCTGGAGGAGAAGGACTTGGGGGTGTTGGTTGACAGCCAACTGAACATGAGCCAGCAGTGTTCCCAGGTGGTCAAGAAGGCCAATGGCATCCTGGCTTGTATCAGAAATGGTGTGACCAGCAGGTCCAGGGAGGTGATTCTCCCTCTGTACTCCACACTGGTGAGACCGCTCCTTGAATCCTGTGTTCAGTTCTGCACCCCTCACCACAAGAAGGATGTTGAGGCTCTGGAGTGAGTCCAGAGAAGAGCAATGAAGCTGGTGAAGGGGCTGGAGAACAGACCTTATGAGGAACGTCTGAGAGAGCTGGGGTTGTTCAGCCTGGAGAAGAGGAGGCTGAGAGGAGACCTCATTGCTCTTTATAACTACCTGAGGGGAGGTGCTGACCTCTTCTTCCAGGTGATAGGGGACAGGTCGAGAAGAAATGGCCTCAAGTTCTGCCAGGGGAGATTTAGGCTGGACATTAGGAGGAAGTTTTTCACAGAAAGGGTCATTGGGCACTGGAACAGGCTATCCAGGGAGGTAGTTGATTCACCTTCCCTGGAGGTTTTTAAGGCACGGGTAGACGAGGTCCTGAGGGGCATGGTTTAGTGTTTGGTAGGAATGGTTGGACTCGATGATCTGGTGGGCCTCTTCCAACCTGGTGATTCTATGATTCTATCTGTGTAGTAGGGAGTGATAGGTGACAAAAATCATTTTAAAGCTGCCCTTGGGTGCTAAACTGCCACCCCAAACCAATTCAGGGCTTGCTTTAATGCTGCAATTCTGGCATCCCATTTGAGGACAATAGTATTCCCACTACAGACTCATGAACCAGGTGGGTTATATAGCATTACAATTTTTTTCTGCAAGGGATGCAGAAAAGTAGGAGATGTAAATTAAGTATTGAAGAAGCATCAAGCATATATCTGGGTTTCTTTAGTAAAGGTTAAATGCTAGAGATTTAGTCAAAACTAAGAACAACTACAGAGCAGTAGACCTGCAGTTGCTTTGAAAGCTCAGTACAGTCTATTACATTTTAATATTTAAATTAATTGATGAAAACTGAGCAACTAACTTATATTTAACCTCTAGGTATTCTGCTTAATAAGTTCAGTTTAGCCCAAAGGCACATAAACTGAGGAAAATTATTAACCTGCTAGGTGCTGGCTTAACACATACCAGAAAGAAAATAAACATCCTACAATTTCAAGGCAGTTTATTTTGGTCTTACGAAGTGATATATTTTGCTTCCCAGGAAGACAATGCCTTTCTGTGACATTCAGCTGCAGTACAGATGGAGTGCTGGTTGATTGCATAATGGTCTAGTGTTGGAGAATTCAAACGTGAGCTGTCTTCATAGATTGGAATCACCTTTCTTGCACCATTTCCAGGTTTGTTGTCACTCATAATATTTGAGGGAATGCTTCATGAACCAATAACGCAGCTGCACTGAAAATGTTCCACAGGAGCTGTCAACCATCCTATTAGCACACTTACTGACACTAGCCACAGCTGAGACCCTTTAAAAGCAGTCTTAAAGTAAAAAACAGTTTTATTGAAGGATGTACTTGGCATTTTTCAATATTAAAATAATAAATAAATAATGGCATGTATTCTTTTAAAATTTTAAAATGCAGCTGTATCTATCTGGACTCACTTTGCAGACATGCATTAATTCATTTAGATACAGTATCTGAAAATCTGGGTCTCAAATTGTCAGTAATGTGCATCTCCTAGTGAATAGGAAATTATCACTTTCCATATTTTCGGTTGCTAATGACCATTAAAGGCACTATACATGCATATTCCACAGAAAATTTTAAATCAGATGCATTTTTCTGTCCCTAAATTTGGGTTTATTGTAGCTTTTCAATCATTCTCCAGAATATGGAGTATCACGGTGTCCAGGATATACTGTTCTACTTCTAATCAGACTAAACATACATAAATGTAACGATTTTAAGAAAAGCAGCTTCCTGAGGATCTTTTGAAATTATCATGGTTTCCTACTGTTATCTATGTACCTTTCTTGGTGCTATATTATCTGAAGTAGTATATAAAAAGCATCGTATTTAACTGTCTTCATTAGTAAGTCACTAGGAAAGGAACAGATCTTCATTTTGAAGACGATGTGGTTTGTGACCAGTTTTAGAATAGAGGATGGGAACTCATAGGCCACTCATCAAGTGATCTTCATTTCCTGTACTCATCAGTCTTTCCCTTACTATTCCTCATTCATTACATTAAAGTTGCAATTCTGTCCTGGAAGGTCATGGTCAATGCAGGAAAATCTGTATTTAATCAAGCTTGTGGTCTGCCAGCTGAAAACTTTAAATAGTCAACGTGAAGTTTCATAGGAAATTATTTTTCATTCCTGAATATTCTTATGGCATTAAGAACTGTTAGCTAAAAAAGAAATTAATGATGTGATGCCATTGTAAAAAATTCATTTTCTGGGGTGTCTACCCTGTGTAAGGCACAGAAGATAATGCTTTGGCCATACTTGTGTTTGATAGGTGCTTCTCCATTTTTGGGAGTACACGAAAGTGTTTAGACTTCAGGAGTACACAGGTAGACTAAAGAAATTTTTACTCAAGAAGAAAGTTTGAAGGAAGAAAACTTATTTTAAATAAGAGAGGACAGAAAAGAAACATGATACATTTGTTCTATTCCTTAATTCAGTGTTTTTTTTCTTTTTAGTTCTTAGTTAAAAGCAATCACAAGGCATTGATTTATAGGGCATATCCCTCCTAGGGCAACCTCCCCACCTCAGTATCTGGAAACACCGACCACTAGAATGTCCTTTGTCCAGGATTCAGCAAGAGTAATGATAACAGCATTCTTGCTGCTAATTTGTCCTTCTTGCATCTTACACTAGTTGGAGCTCCACAACTAGAGGTGGGAAAAAAGCAAGCAGTTTCTTTTGCAATAGTGGAGATGGATCTTGAACATTAGGAGAAAACCCTTAAATCCCCCCAAGTTCAGTCTGACAGTGTGCCATAACAGATCACATGCAGTTTACAATCTTCCATTCTATATTCCATATAGAATTTCAAAGGATTCAGTGACTAGGCAGTAGAGTTTTTTGATTTAGGATTCATATGACCTACTCCTATGTACAGCTCAAATGTGGAGGTCCTGAGACCATGGATAACTGAGGCCTTTAAGAATTTGAAGTCTAACCTTTAACCTGACCAGAGTGAAGTGGTTTTGGAAAGTAGCTCTTTTTTTCCTAGTCTAACATCTTGCCTATAATTAGCCTGAGCCATAGACTGCTCATGTGAACATTGGTCTCATTCAGGTCCCTTGGACAGTGCAGACATTATGGTGTTAATGTAAACTTTAAGCATCCTTACATACACCAAATACTCTTCTGACTACAGTAGATATTAAAATGCAGCTTTTAATTGATAGCTTTCCTTCCAGTGCTTACAAAATTGTTTTGCAAACTATGGTTGTCATACCCATGAGATGAGCCCACTTTTTTCAGCGTTGGAGACCTTATGAAATGTTTCATGAAATGTTATCTCCAACTTAACAGAGGACATGGTCTTTATAAAACCTCCTCTATCTTTGAAGTATTAAGAACTTGCTTGGTCCCTTAAAGATCCCTTTAATCATAGAACAACCAGGTTGGAAGATACCCACAGGATCATCGAGTCCAACCATTCCCACCCATCTCTAAACCATGCCCCTCAGTACCTCATCCACCCACACCTTAAACACCTCCCGAAGGAGAGACAACCACCTCCCTGGGCAGACTGTTACAGTACCTAATGACCTTTTCTGTGAAGAACTTTTTCCTTATGTCAAGCCTGAACCTCCCCTGGTGGAGCTTGAGGCCACTCCCTCTTGTCCCGTACCCTGTCATTTGGGAGAAGAGGTCACCTCCCTCCTCTCCATAACCTCCTTTCAGGTAGCTGTAGAGAGCAATAAGGTCTCCCCTCAACTTCCTCTTCTCATGGTTAAACACCCCTAGATCTTTCAGTTGCTCCTCATAAGGCCTATTCTCCAGCCCCTTCACCAGCCTCGTCGCTCTTCTCTGGACTTGCTCCAGAGCCTCAACATCCTTCTTGTGCTGAGGGGCCCAGAACTGAACACAGGATTCAAGGAGCGGCCTCACCAGTGCTGAGTACAGAGGGAGAATAACCTCCCTGGACCTGCTGGTCATGCCATTTCTGATAGAAGCCAAGATGCCATTGGCTTTCTTGACCACCTGGGCACACTGCTGGCTCATGTTCAGTCTGCTGTCAACCAACACCCCCAGGTCCCTCTCCACCTGGCAGCTTTCTAGACAGACTTCTCCTAGTCTGTAGCACTGCATAGGGTTGTTGTGCCCCAAGTGCAGGACCCAGCATTTGGCCATGTTAAACCTCATGCCATTGGTCTCTGCCCAGCAATCCAGCCTGTTCAGATTCCTTTGCAGAGCCTCCCTACCCTCCAGTAGATCCACACTTCTACCCAGCTTAGTATCGTCAGCAAACTAGCAAACTTTGGTCCACCTTTGGCATTTAAAGGAGAGGGCATGACCTATTCCCATCTCACTAAACATTCTTTTCAGAATCCTAAATATTTCCAGATAATCCATCACTCCTCTAAGCCCCTAACTCCTTGTATCCTGAGCAACAGTGGAAATTGAGAATTATGTCACACCACTTTTTCCAATGTGTCTTTATATTAAACCAGGTCAGATTAGGTCAATGGTCTTTGATATACAGTATTTCTTCATTGCTGTTTGAAATTACCCAACCTTTCTCACATTCTCATAACTCATGACAGTGAAAGCAGCAGCTGTCTTCTCTACTTCCTGACTAATAACTTCTGTTTAGAGTAGGAGGGGAAAACAGCCTTATAATAATGTAGGATTTTCTGTCAGGAAACCAAGCACTAGTAACTTCATATTTTGTCCTTGCCTCCCCACTTACTCCAGGAATACCTACAGACCACTCCTATCTTCCATTTGCCTGCTTCTATTCCTCTTTTCTATGTAAGAATAAGAAGCAGAACTTTGCTACCTCTGTGATTATTAGCAGCCCTGGGTTCTTACTGATTAGTCCCAGTGGCACAGGGTTAATGAGTTAAGTGTGCTTATTCAATTAAGCCACCTCTTTGTTTTAGCTAACATAAATTTTAACCTGATCTCTTCAAAATTACCTTTGGAACTACTCACTAATAGAATAAATGGAATATATTTAATCAAAAGAAAAATTAATGCCTTCTTAGTTCTTAAGTATTTGTGTTCTTGATTTGCCCTCAGTAAAATAAGTGGATGAAGAGTTTCGTAGAGGTATTCTGACCAACTGATATACAGTCTACATCATGGAATAAGGGCAAACTAGAATCTTCTTGGGTTATAGCCTAATGTGTGAAAGTATTTGGCACTGTTATGAATTTTAGGTTGTTTTCAGTGAAAGTTATTCAGTTATCTATTTTCCTCAAAATGCCCTCAGAGTAAACCTTCCTTCAGTGCATTAACTCTATAAGAGGATGAATGAGCTATTTCAATCTTAATAACGGATCACCTTTTCTACTACAGCTGCAGAATATAGCAATTTACTATCCTCAAATTTGCATTTTTGGAACTGTAAAACAGCCCTGGGTATCACACTGCAGTGTGGCAAACTGACTGATGGCTACAGTAAAGGCATCACAGAATGAAGTGGAACAGTGGAACATAATAATTTTTTGATCTGTAAATAAGATGTTGAAAGAAAAGCCATTGAATTCCAGTCCATACTTTCCTGCACTGAGTATATGGCATGCTAAAAAGGTATTTAATTTCGAATGCTGCTTAACATTGAAAAGCATCACATTTGAATTTCTCTGATTAAATGGAGGACTTTCATAATGGTATTACTAATTACATTTGTATACACATAGACTGCCCTTAAAAACACCCTCTTAAGGTAAGATTCACCTCATCTAAACATAATCATTTAAAAATTAGGTAACTAGTCTAAGCCAATTATCTCAGCTGCCTATGTGTTCACTGAAGAGAGACTGACACCTCCGCAGCATCATTCATGACACCAGACTTAGAAGGGGATGAATCTCTTGTTGATTTGTTGCACTTATATCATGATGTCATGAATCACAGATGAAATTATTTCTACTCTGAGTACAAATGATGGATGAAGCAAAAGAAAATTCAAAACCAAACCACAAAAATCCCACCAAGTTGTTGAGCAAAATCTGTCCTGTGATGGTATATGAAGTTTTTTTTAAAACTTATGTAATATTATTTCTCTATCTGGGTTTCTTCACAGAACAAGGATATTGTCCTTAAAGGTGATGTCCTTCTGCTTATACTCAGTGGTGTACAAAATGCCTCAGACCTGAGATATAAGCAAAGCTGCTGCACTAAGAAGATTTTAGCAGATAAACCACTGAAATCTCCCAGCACAAGAATCATATGAATCCCTTTTTTAGGAATGACTAATACCAAGATTCCTATTGAACTGCAGTGACTACATCTCTGGAAAAGGTCTGACATATTTTATCATTTTCTCCAACATATGTAGGTAAATTTCCAGCTACAGCATACTCATTTTATTGAGAAACTTTAGGAAACCTTGCTCTTTGGTGACTTTCTGCTATTGATAATGTCAGATAATGGGTTGTTTTCCTGATTTGTTCTTTATACTGCACATAACTAGCCCTTTTCCCAGACTGTGTTCTTCTTAATCATATGCCTTTAAATGAACCTGTAACTTCCCCTGGGAGTTATTAAAGAAAATGATCTTCTGCACTGTTCCAAAGTGCAAAAGAGAGCCCTTGTATTCTGTAAAGACATAAAATAAAAATATAAATTGAATTACAATAAGGTCCTGCACAGAATAAACTCAGATTAAAATATTCCTAGAGATCACTTACTTATTTGGCAGTTTAATCTGGTCTAGGATCCAGAACTGATTACTGAACTATCTCCTAGAGACGCGTTCTTCAAACTTCATCTTATTCACAGAGACCTTGGCAGCACAAACAGGCAGTACATCACTCCAGCTCTATCTCTGCTGCATTGGCCTCTGGTTCTGAATTACAGCATCTATCACAGTCTGGCTCTTTTACTTGCCAAGCTTTTAAAGGCATGCTCTTGCTCACTGTACCTTATGAACAGCTTTCCCTTCCATCATTGGGCCTGCTTTTGAAGTTTACTGATCTGAACTTATAAAATATTCTCTCCCTGCATCCCTGCCCCCTCTGACTACTGTGTAACTGAGACATACATGCATATCACAAGTGTCAAGTCTCAGTTTGAAAGTGTTTTCTCTTGCTCACTTCGACTGTGGAAACTTCTGCCCATAAATATCTGAACCTCATATACTTTTAAATCAAGTCACAACATACATCTTTCGGCTAAAAACTATTTATAATTAATAACATAGCATGAACAGGCAGATTCTTCATTGAAAATGCTACAGACATAAACTCTATATATATCACAGAATCACAGAATCACAGAACAACCAGGTTGGAAGGGACCCATCGGATCTTCTAGTCCAACCATTCCTATCTATGTGTATATATGTAAGCATATATATCTGGAGATGTGCTCTATCCCTCCTTTCAGTATTAATATTATCACATATCATATTTGTTTTAGAATTATGCATTGCTCTGAATTTTATTTTACAATAAAATGATTAATTTTATACGTTAACATAAACTAGTCCCAAAGTCACATTCTCACTCTTTAACAGCCTGATTGTGAACACGACCCTGTAGCTTTGGCTAACCTGTCCATGGTTTTGCTGCATATTACCCAAAATGTGGAAGGTCACTGAAATTAAATAAGCTGTTGACTACTCAAAAGTTATCTTTTTTTCCCCCTGAAGACTATAATGTTGTTACAATACAGTGTTTTATATATATTAGGCATTAAACTTTAATGAGAGTAATTGGGAAGAGCTAATCTCTCTGCCTGACAGAAAATTCTGTAGTCAATGCCATAGTAATATTCTGGTTAATAAGGTTTACAGGGTGTTCATATATACCTTGATTAATTATGAGCAATGGACAAAATCAGACAAAATCATGAGGCTCATGGTCTAATGTATAGAAAGAAATATGTAGAGGTATGATATACGATAAATATTGGACAATGTTGTATGCTGTGTATAAGTTTAAGTATGAAGAATTCCGGTTTTCTTAAGTGTTTGATATCTATAAATGCATTTAATCTACATGAAACTAGACTGGCTGTTTTCCACCTACCACAGCCTTCAATGTGATTTGGAGAAAGTACAAATACTAGATCCAGTGTATGATGCAAGAGTTACTGAAGCAAGCTATTAAAAACAGACTCCAAGCAAAAGTAAGAAGATTAGTCAAAATCAGAATAAAAAGAGTTTTGAGGCTCCACTAGAGCTTTTCTTTAAACCAGTTGGGGTATTACTTTTTGAATATACTTTTCAGGAAAGGTCTCAGTTGTGAGATAGTCACAGAGTTCCACTCTTCCAAAAAGGAAAAAATATATGCAGTTTTGTGCAAGTCCTGTCTTTGTCTTTCATTAATGAACTAATTGTGAACTTAGAATTTCAACATCTGGCTGTTTTTAATACAGTAATTATTTAAAGAAATTAAAAAGGTATTGCTAGCAGCAGTTGGAAAAAGTTTCTCTGGAAGGTTCAAGAGACAAGGAATCTACAGACCAGATTCTGAATTCTAAGTAGCAAGAGCAGGAAATCACATCTTTATCTCCTGACTCAAACTCTAAGCATCCCTGAAATTCCTTTGAAAGAGAAGACACAAACGAAGTAAGTTTAGACCTTTCAGTAGACAAAAAAATGGGTGCATGAGGTGCATGTCTTCTGTCATTTTCTTTCTGAAACCCACAAAAAGACATCTGCAGAATGGGAGATCCATGATTTTAACAGCTGACCTTTATCCAAAGAAATTACAAGCAAACGAGTCTGGATCAATAGAAACGCTTATGAAGAAAACACACATAAATTGAGTGGAACTGCAAGCTGCATGACCATTCAGATTAAGAAGGTGCATGAATTCAGTTAATCCTTCGTTAGATTTTAAATATCATATCTTTAAATAACAGTTGATGAGAAGGAATGTTGGCAATGAATTATCTGTTCAGAGATAAAAACACGGGGACTTTATCCCATACTTTGAATTCACAAATCTTTTGAAATAAAGGGTTAAATTGAGGCCCTGGAGAATGGAAATTGAGATAGGGAAACATGTGCAAGTCTATATATGCCCAGAGAAAACACCTTTATACACACTTAATATGTTCAGAGAACTAGGGGAAAGTCTTCTTCAATAACGGAAAAACTGCTGTATTTTTATATTAAAAAAATCATTTAATTGCAGTGGTTTCTAAAGCTGGAAGATATCATGGAAATTCTGCTTTCTCATATAGATTTTTGTTTCTTGTTTTTGTTTGCTTTAGGAAAGAGGAAACTTTTGGCATCAAGATTGTTATTATAAGCATCACTATGGGCAATTTTCCTTTTTGACGGGACATTATCTTACCGCACTTTATTGCAGTTTATGTTATTATATAAATGCTACAAGTGACAAAGTTTGGAGGACGTAGGTATTCCTAGAAAATGCCAAGCAAAGTGTAAATCATATTAAGATAATTTGTTGACTTGAAATGAATTATGGGTATACTGGGTTTGCGTGGCTCAAACATATAATGGTACTTTTAGATCATTCACTTGCTGTCTGCAGCATCAAGCATTGGAAAGGAAGTAACATCTAAGGCGATGCATAAAAAAGACCTCACACCTACTTTACTCCTCTGTTATTAGGTAGGTATTTATTATTGTTTATTTATACCTTAGTAATAGCAAGATGTTCCAGGAAGAGATCAAGCCTGCATTTTAGTAAGAAAAAAGGTTCTTTACTCAAAATATTAAGTGAAGGACAACAGGTGGATACAATGTAAGAGGAAGTGGATGAGGGTGACAGTGATGATTATTACAGTAAACAGCAGTCACCAATTACCTAGTCATTGTTTAGCCTTCTTTGCAAAATATAGTACATCTGGAAGGCTGATAATTGTTATCTTAAGAATAGTCTTCAGTTTCTGTAAACTAGCAGTGTCCTTTACCACTACTTAGAAAATGTTTTTCCCCAATGGAGGAACACAGAAAACTTCATATTTTGTCTGTAAATAGAAAAATAAAAATAATTAACTTATTTTAACTCATTAAGGCCCAGAAGGGCCACATAGATCATTAGCTTGACCTCCCATCCATCTCAGGTAACATATTTTCTTTCACTTATCTTTGTATTAATCCAGATATCTTGTTTTAATTAATACAGAGAGTCATCCCGCCTTGATAAAAAAAAAAGTAGGCATATGGAGTATCCATAATTTTCCTTTGCCAGTTTGTTGTTCTGGCTAACTACACCGACTGCTAAGTATTTACTCATATTTCTAGTTAAAGTTTACCTGGCTTCACTTGCCATTCATTAGTGGCTATTATGACCCACTCTGCTAGTAGATTAACATGCTCATTACACCTGTAAACACATTCCAGAAAGGTAATACATTTCTTAATCATATTTTGGATAAATAATGTTCCTCAGTTCAAAACACTTTTCAGAATAAATTGTCTATCTTTTTTTTTTTTTTAATATCTCCCCAGATTTTGGATATCTTAACCTCCTGATGAGAACTAGAATGTCCAGCATCCTTTCTACCAATCTGTTATGCAAACATACAACTACCCCCCTAGAGCCATACTCTGTCTTCAGCTTGTTGCTTATACACCAGGGACTGATTTAGTTGGTTTTGCCATGACATCATATATACAATTTAACCTGCTTCTGCATTCTGACTCTCAAACCTCTCACTGAGAAACTAAACTCAGGATACTGTCCATTTCTTAATGTGATGTGTTCCTTGTTCTATACTACAGCAAACCCTACTGTGTTAAAATACACATTGTTTAAAAGAACCCAACTTGCTTTGTCTTGTACAGATTATCATGTCAAACATTGCCACTTTTCTCAGCAGTAATTATTTTTTCTTTGTTTCCAGGACATTGATAAAAAATATGAATAGTTTTAGGCTTATAGGCATCTCCTTTAATACATAATAGAAATCGTTTACTGTTTCACATTAACACCTCCCCTGTCAGATCTGTCAATATGCTGTTCTTAGTTTGTTCAATATATACTCAATTTGTACTGCATTGTCCTAAGTTTTAACGAGTCTCTTCTGGTACTGCATTATTTATCAGGTGTCCAAGTCTGCTGTAGCAATCACATTATTATATTTGTCAATCTGATCTCTAATTTCACAAAAAGGATGCCCAGCTCATATTGGTCAAGAGCTGTAGACAATTTCCCTTGGGTTAACATTAAGAAACATTAAGAAAGCATACAAACAGCAAGGAGTAAAATAAGGTCTCCATGAAGATATATGCACAGCATGTTCCTTCTACAGTGTGAACTTAAAATAAACATAACTTGTTTCTTTAGACAACAGTCTTTATATATTTGAAGCTCAAATGCACAAAAAACCAAAGAGACAATGATTATGTGGCTAAACAAAACACAGTTGGCTTGGGGGAGATGTCAGGAACTTCCTAGTGAGAGGGGAAGAGCTCAAGCTGAAAACCTCAGAAGCTGATTTTCTCAGGCTTTCTATAAATACAGATGCTCTGTACTGTGTTTAAACACTTCAGATTAGTTGGCAGAATTCTCTGACTTCTGCATTTATTTGTCTGAAGAAGGCAGGTGCTGAGAAAGTAGAGAGGTCGAATATAACTGTTTCTGCTGGGGTTTTTTTGTACTCTGTACTGAGTTCCTGCCATGAACAGATTCCAGCAGGGAACTAACATTACGGTATCAAGACTTAGGACCTGATTCAAGTTACAGTCCAGTCTACTACAGAATGAAATCAGTTGTGCTTCACACTTCTGCAATCTCCTCTCATCTGTAGAGACCACAACCCTATCGTCTTTCCTTCCTTTTTGCTGGTGAGGGGAGAAATTACAGAACTTTCCCAGGTTCCTTATCTGTATGTATCTGCAACATATATGACTTCCTTTCCTTGTCTTCCTCTGAACTAGGAGGAAAAGTCTTTATATTGAAATGCTAATAGAGGAATAAACTGTAAAATAAGACTGCATTCCCTTTGGGCCTACATGTAATTTACACATAAAATGAAATTGCACGTGGTCATTTTTTATAACATATTTGTTTAATTACCTTTCTTAAAAAAGCTCTTTTCAATTAATTTTCAATATTTAATAAGAGGATAAAAATGTTGGTTTTTCTGTGTACCTGATAATTAAGTATAGTTTAGGGAATAATTATATTATCTAATAACAGAAATTTGTCCAGCTCTAATAACTGGCATTTTTAAACATTTTTGCCTACTTTCATGTTTCTTCTCCAATTGCTTTAATTTATAAGAAGTTTATATTCCGCATGTATGAGTCAGTCCTCACTCGTTACATCAGACCATGATCATCTGACCAAAATGACTCTGCCTTCCCTGACAATGAATCAGAGAAAAGTGGAGAGATCCATGATACCTTGACTCTCTCCAAGAGGTCCATTTGTACAGTTTTGGTATTTACCAGGGAAAGGATAATCAATAGAGCTAAGAAGGTATCAAGTTTTTCATGAATTCTCTCTGATTTGTAGAAAACTCAGTCTGGCATACTGTGTTGAATTCTGATGGTCCTTTTCCAAGAGCTCTTGGACATACTTGTTCAATTTTAGCTACAGCAGATGTGGAAGAGAGATCCTTAAGAGCTAATCACAGCAGTAATGGGTGAGGAGGAGAAGTTGTTTACCATAGTCAATTAAGGACCAAGAAAGATAGAATTGTCTGAAAATACATGTTGCTGAGATTAATACCAAAGGAGAAAAACTCTAAGCCAGCAACTTCTAGGTCAAAATCAGTCTGCTGATTTTTCCACTAAGGAGGTAAGGAAGAGCTGTTAGAACAATAAGTTCTGCCTGGAGAGCCATTTCCCTCCTCCTCAATATGACTGGCCTAAAAGCAGCCATTGCAACTTATTACAGAGCCAAGAAGGGGCTCAGGAGGTAAGGCAAGGTACCTATTTCTGCAGGTAATATATCTGGCCCTGCATGTTCACATACTGCTGCCACCAAAGAATCAGCTCCTTACAGATGGGGAAACGTCAGTTATGAGATAGAGCTTACTCACCTGTGACAGTAAATCAATATGATTTGGATTAAAGGGGTACATAAAATAGGATAAACAAAAGAAGCAGCTTGAAGTTTCAGGGTAAATAAGTGAAATTACATCGTTAAGACAGCAGAACATATCTAATATTGTCTACTATGAGCATAACACATAGTAAAATAAGAAACATTTGTTCATCAAGAAAATAGTCTTCATCTAACTAACATTGTGAAGCAGATGCTGATGAAATAGATTCTGTATTGCTTTGAACTACTGCACCACAGGAGGAGCTGAAACTTTTTCATATGGACCATATATACAATATCAAAGATGTATTCTATCACCCTAGGTGCAATTGCTTCTGTACTGCTTAGCTACAGAACAAGTATGCTGGAATGTCATAACCATTTTGTCATTTAAAAGTAAACAGTGCACAAGAAGTTCCATCTAATTTTGTTTAAGGAAAAGGTTTTCTACTTGTATGAGTCATGATGCTGTCTTACTGCAGCTGAGTTAGAGGCAGTACAAGGGAAGGCAGTCATGCCATGCATTTCACCAATCTCAGCGCTAAGGGAGGGCTGATATGTGCAATCAGAATGATATGGGAAGAGATAATGAGAAAGCATTAATGAGAATTCTTCTCCTTTTTTTTTTTTTCTGATACCATTATTATTAGTTGCCAGTTATAGTCTCTGTTGCTGACTCATGCTAGGAATGCAACTGGGACAATGGAGTTTCAGGCCAAGTACTTGTCAGCTGCCTGACAAGGTAAAGATCAGGTTTTCTTCAAACTGTCAAACATCTTAAGGTAAGGCTTGGTTTCTCAGCTAATGCTCTCCACTCCTCAGGAATACTGTGCTTCTCCTAGCCTGCAGCTCTGATAGAGGAAAGAATAGAAATAATAATAAAATAAATAATATTTTTAAAAAAGTTGAGAAACAACCATACCAGCTTCATTTAAACTATCCTTTGTATTTTCTCCTGTTTCTTTCCCCGCTTCTGGTTTGTATCACCTCACCTTGTAGTTAATCAGGTTGGTGCTGACAATTAGGCTTGTTAACACTCTCCTTTCAGAAGGCTTTCTCTCCAATTAGGCTGCCTGCCCTATCCCAGGCAGCCAGAAGATAACATGACTGTTCCCTGTGTTTAGCCTTACCAGCATCTGCAGGGACACCTGGCAGTAAAGGGTAGATTTTTTAACCCTTGAACTGACAAGGTACTTTAGCACACTAGACAATAAGACAGCTTGATTTGTAATTAAAACAGGAACATTTTTTAATTTCCTCCCTTTCCCTTTTTCTTTCCC
Source organism: Coccyzus lansbergi (assembly GCA_033558105.1). Classification (NCBI taxonomy): domain Eukaryota; kingdom Metazoa; phylum Chordata; class Aves; order Cuculiformes; family Coccyzidae; genus Coccyzus; species Coccyzus lansbergi. The sequence goes on from JAUMJK010000038.1 coordinate 2,428,692, forward strand.
TTTCCCTTTTCCTCTTCCCTTTTCCCTCTTCTCTTTCCTCTTTTCTCTTCCTCCCTGTTTCTTTTTCCCCTTTTCTCTTTCTCCCTTTTTCTTTTCCCCCTTTTCTCTTTTCCCTTTCATTTCTGTTTTCAAGGAATTACAGATACAGATAAGTACAATGTAGGAGTTGCAAAAGCCTGTTCAAAGTTTAATATATAAAATGCATGATATTCAATGGATATTAAATGTCTAAACAGTTTAGAAATCTAACTACAAACTACTTACATACAGAGAATTTACCTTGGAACGCTTTCTGTGAAACTGAACACTCATAATCCATATCCAGTTGCTGGACCTGAAAGACTAGTTAGATTTGTTTCTTAAAAAAAACTAGACAATGTTCTTTATTATATATGAGTAGTTCAGTCAACATCAGAAGTTTCTGCTGTATCCAGAAATCTAAAATATATATACAAATCTGATGTCTTTTTTCTGTCCCAATAACCATCATTTGTAATTTTATATTTTTTTGAAGAATGCCATTATAAAGTAATCAAGGAAAATTGAAATAAATGATCACTCATGTATTATGCTGCTTCCCTTTCTAGTCCTGCAATGAAAGTTCTGTGTAATTAAAGTTTCAGTAGAGATAAACTGTAATACTCTCTTGACATACATCATATATGTGATTCCATCACAAACTATTTGCTGCCTTTGCTTTGTGTAGTCACTGACAAAAGTCCTAATTCTGATTGCAGCTGTTCTTCATGCAGTCAGAAACTGATTTACCCTCTTGAGCTTGCACTGTGTGACATATCACTCCCCCTTGAAGTTGCTGAGTCATGGAGTGGAAGGGAGTGAGTTGAAGTCCTCTTGGCCACTCCACATCAGTGGCCACATCAAAGCCCAAGTAGGTTGTAAGGCTTACACTCTTGATGAGTGGGGGAGAATAACCTAGCCATGTCACTTGTTTGCCTGTCAGGATGTCCAAACTGCCCCTGGCCACCCTCCTGCATATCAAAGCAAGTATGTGCATACAGCAGAATTACACCATAGCCACAGAACAAAGAATTGGGGGTGATCCTGAAAGCAGAAGTATTAATAAGAACTATAAGTAAAAATCAATATATGTAGACTTGGATGGTTCATGGATGTGGAAACTGTGGGGTTTATCTGTTGGAAATGGCTTGATGTATGATCCTAGAGTTTTCTGCATCCCTACATGTTGGTGAAGGTTACACCAGCAGGGTGGCCAAAGCAACCTATCGTGTCTATTAACAGTAATGCCACTGACCAAGCTGGGCTGACCGGTACCCTAGATGTTATCACTCAAGAATGGATCATAAGAGTATGAGAGGAATGGGTCTAAAACTGGAGCTACCCCTCAGCTGGTGTGATACCCCCACCGATATTGACATAACATCAGGGAACCAGTCCTTCCGAACACAGGAGCTCTGCAAAAACAACTGCAGGAACCTCATGGAAACATCTAAAAAGACTTTATCACTGAACTCTGGACAGATCATATAGTCCCTCACAAACCCTCATAGGATATTAACATTGGTCTAGACTTACGCTTATACTCTTGACTTAGAATTGTAACCTTACAGGTAATAAACTGTTGATGTGCAGTTCTAGGTCCTACTCTAGATCCATTGGGGTGTGACACTGTGTTGTCTCTGTGCTGATAACTCTCAAATAATTTGAAATATGCATTCTAACTCGCTTCAGGATAGTACCATTATACCACTACAGCCTATAGATTGCCAGTGAAATGGTTACACCTCAAATGATACACACTTCACATGATACCTGTCGATCACAGAAATACTTGACGAATTCTTGTGCTAGAAGTACTGACAAGTTAACAAGACTGGTCTTCCAGCCAAAGGTCAAGCCTATGACTAAGTATTTATACCCTTATTAAAAATAAAAGAAATTCTGAAAAATAAACACCTTTAAAAATCAGTATTCTTCGAATCAGGCAAAGTTTAACAATGTTTATTTTTTTCCTTATCATACTTCCCTCTTAGTATGTATCTGGGGACCATCTAGTACGGAAGTGTTTACAGAAGCCATTGATATCACTAACATACAATCACAGTTGCTTTCTGTGCTGCTGGAGACATTATGGTTCACTTTTATAAAGACTTAATTAAAAAGCACTGCTGAGGAAGCCATTGTAGACACTCCTTAGCTTAGTTTGATAAGCTGAAGCTTCAGTGATTCTTTTGTACAATATTAACAATAGCAACAATAACATTTTCAACAAATGAAAATTTAAGAACAGCTGTTCTACTGTCTCTCAGTAGCTTAGCTTCTAGTTATGTTTCATTGAAAATCATGATATAATCTGGACTTTTTTAAAAAAGTAAAATATTTGATCCTTACAGCTATGTAGTATTAAACGTCATCTAAATGAAATTGTCTTCATTAACTCCCATAAAAATTAGATTTCTTCTAATGTTGACTCTACCTATCATAACACAGCCTCTGTAATCCAGCATTTTCTTTAGGAATCAAAACACTGCAGACAGGTTTCAGTGAACACTTTTTTTGTGTGCAACTTTTGACTTTGTTAACACATAGTTAATATAGTATACGAGCAAATAGGTATATTTCCCCTGGAATTCAAAAAGAACCAAACTCTTCTATTTTCAGCCAGCCATTATCCTACCCAACTCCATTTCAGATTGGCAGATCAGTGCAGACAAGACAGTACAGAGAAGAAAGTATTGAATGCAGAGATGACAAAGTTGCAGAAGTATGTGACAAAATGCAGAGAATACCGAGGGTATTGTAGAATCTTACAGCAAGGGAAAAAACCTTGAGTTAGGGAGATATGGAGGGAGTATTTTCTACAGTTGGTCAGAGATGTCACACTCAGATATCTTTTTCCTGAGACAATGATGTTTTTGACATTTTTGTGGGAAGATTTATCATTTAGGGGAACATTTTATATTGCTGACATATTTCAACAAAATAAACTGTAGAGAAACCGCAGTAGCTGAAAATCTGAGCAATTTTTCCCCTCCCTTGCATGATAGTTTTAAGGAGAAAGTGTAATTCTTAGACGTATCTTTCTTATTAGAATCAAATGGTATTTTTTAAAAAAATGATTAGTTTGGCATTGGAATAAAAATCGGGCTGAGAAGGGTGCAATAAAGATGAACAGAAGGGACACAACTGGAAAGGAAAATTTGAAAAACAGCAGTGAAATGGAATAACACATGTGAAGGGATTTCCACGGACAGGAAAGTGATCAATGAAAAGAAAAAGGCTAAAGGCAGATATATTGTGAACAAAAAATAAGAGGGCAAGAACAGAAAATCATAGAATCACCAGGTTGGAAAAGACCTCTTGGATCATCGTGTCCAGCTATTCCTATCTCTCACAAAACCATGTTCCTGAGCACCTCATGCATTCATCTTTTAATTACCTCCAGGGAAGGTGACTCAACCACCTCCTTGGACACCCTGTTCCAGTACCCAGTGATCGTTTCTGTGAAAAATGGTGGAACTTGAGACCATTTCCTCTCATCCTGTTCCCTGTCACTTGGGAGAAGAGGTCAGCATCCTCCTCTCTACAACTTCCTTTCAGGTAGTTGTAAAGAGCAGTAAGGTCTCCCCTCAGACTCCTCTTCTCAAGGCTAAACAACTCCAGTTCCCTCAATCACTACTTATAAGACTTGTTCTCCAGCCTGCTCACCAGCTTCATTGCTCTTCTCTGGACACTCTCCAGAGTCTCAACATCCTTCTTGTAGGAAGGAGCCCAGGATTAAACACAGTATTTAAGTTGCAGTCTCACCAGTGCTGATTACAGGGGCAGAATGACCTCCCTGGACCTGCTGGTCATGCCGTTTCTGATACAAGCCAGGATACCATTGGCCTTCTTGGCCACCTGGGCACACTGCTGGCTCATGTTCAGTTGGCTGTCAACCCCAGGTCCTTCTCCTCCAGGCAACTTTCTAGACAGCTTTCTCCTAGTCTGTAGCTCTGCATAGGGTTGTTGTACCTCAAGTGCAGGACCCAGCATGTGGCTGTGTTAAACCTCATCCCATTGGACTCTACCCAGCAGTCCAGCCTGTTCAGATCCCTTTGCAGAGCCTCCCTAACCTTCAGCAGATCCACACTTTCTCCTAGTTTAGTGTTGTCTGCAAACTTGCTAAGGGAGCACTCAATGCCTTCATCCAGGTCATTGATGAAGACATTGAAAAGGGCTGGACCCAGCACTGAGCCCTGGGGAGCCCCACTTGTCACTGACCTCCAGCTGGATTTAACACCATTTCCCACCACTCTCTGGGCCCAGCCATTCAACCAGTTTTCCACCCAGGAGAGTGTGTACCCATCCAGTCCAGAGGCCGACAGTTTCTGTAGCAGAATACTGTGAGAAACTGAGTCAAAGGCTTTACTGAAGTCCAAGACTTCATCCATAGCCTTTTCCTCATCCTGTAAGCAGGTCACCTTGTCATGGAACGTGATCAGATTAGTTTGGCAGGACTTGCCTGTCATAAACTCATGTTGACTGGGCCTGATCAGCCAGTTCTCTTGCATGTGCTTCCTCGTAGCACTCAAGGTCACCTGTTCCATGACCTTCCCCAGCACTGAGGTCAGACTGACAGGCCTGTAGTTTCCTGGATCCTCTTTTCAACCATTCTTGTAAATGGATATAACATTAGCCAGTTTCCAGTCCAGCGGAACTTCCCCAGTCAGCCAAAACATTCTGTTAGACGATGGAAAGGAGTTTGTCAAGCACATCCATCAGCTCCCTCAGTACCTTCAGCTGGTTCCCACCTGGCCTCATAGAATTTTGAGTTTATAATTGGACAAGCAAGTCTCTAATTACCTCCTCTTGGATTATGGGAGCTTTGTTCTGCTCCTCTAGTCCCTGGGTGTGTACACAGAAGGAACAACTTTCCTTACTATTAAAGACTGAAGCAATTGTGCAAAACAGCATACACAAAAAGTCACCTTTCATGTGCCTGCCAGTAAATATAGTACTTTTGGTTTCAACTTTTGAGGCTTGTCAAGAAACCCTGTTTGGTGGTTTTGCTTGAATTTATGACTGTCTTCATGGAGACATCTTTGAAATCAGTTGGAAGAATTAATGGCTGTATATAGAACAACAAAAAGAAAGCAGGTACCTTCCTATCAGTAGAATTGTGGATTTTATCATGGCCTTCAAATTTTTGGTCTGTACTGCAAGACAACGCACAGGAAGATATTACAGAGCAGTTGCAAGTCTAGAGAAATTATGAAACTGAGGATTTTTTGGTTTTACTCAAAAGTTGTAACCACATGCCCAAATTTCCTCATCTTCACCTTGCTTGTCCCACAGTTTTTATAGTGCTGCTACTCTTACGTGCCTTTCCCTTTTGTTTTCCCTGAGAATCTCACTGCTCTCATATATAACTCATGCCCCTTTCAATTCTTCTTTCTCTGTGCCAGGTTTCCTTTGCTACACCAGTTCTGATCTACATTTCTGATTTTCTGCAGCACTCAGATGCTCCACAAAGCCAGAGTTCCAAAAAAAAAAAAAAAAATGCCCAGACAAGAAAGGTTACCCAGGGCTATGAATTTTCAGGCTTAATCTCACTTTTACTTCCAATAAGCTAAAAAAAAGAGGATTTTATGCTGTTAGCAGCTACACTTTAACAACTAAAATGAAAGAGTAGGCTAAGTACTTCTCCTCGCTGGAAAATTTTGCTATACACAGCAGCAAAACATGGAATACAACACAAGGGAGGAGCCACTGTAATTGCCTTTAGCTGTGATCTCCAGATTTTTGATTGAAAGGATCATGTCTAGAGTTCTATGCTCGTTCTTTTCTCATAAACTCTCAGTACTTAGAAGTCTTTTCTTCCACTCATAATTTGCCTGGAGCAAGGCTTTTATCTAGACTTTTAGCCAAGAGGCACCTGCTGAAATATTCATTGGCAGAAATTGTGCCATGGGTGTTTTTCCCCATTTGTCCAGTTCCATGTCATTAAAATAAGGTTGAGTGCAATGAAAATAGGATTTGACACAGAAGAACGGCATTCTTTCAAAAAAAATTATATAATAGGCAGTTAACCCTTTTCAGTACAAGAATTTAAATACTAAAGACTACTAGATAGTACCCTTTTGTGCCATATCAAAACGGAATTGAATATTGTTGCTTCACTTTATGGAAGAATCAATTTATGATCTGCAATCTTTATGAGGATCATAGAAGCATGGTTAGGGTTGGAAGGGGCCTTAAAGATCATCTAGTTCCAGCCCAATTGCCATGGGCAGGGACATCTTCCACTAGATCAGGCTGCTCAAAGTCCTTTGTAACCTGGCCTTGAATGCTCCACCTCTCTCATTGTAAAGAATTTCTTCCTTATATCTAATATAAATCTACACTCTTTCAGTTGAAAGCCATTACCCTTGTCCTGTCACTACACACCCTTGTAACAATTCACTACCCAGATGCTCTGTGGGCTCACATTTGATACTGAAAGTCTACTGTAAGGTCTCCCTGGAGCCATCTTTTTTCCTGGCTGAACAACTTCAAGTCTCTCAGCCTGTCTTTGTAGGAGAGATGCTCCAGACTTCTGATTGTCTTCACAGTGTCCACATCCTTCTTATGCTGGGGATCCCAGAGATGAACACAGTAGACCAAGTGGGGCCTCATGAGAGGAGAGTAGATCCACTTAGACATCAAGCTGTTGACTGTACATTTTAGAGTGTGACCATCCAGCCAATTCTGTATTCACTGGGTGGTCCATTTGATTAGGTTGCAGTTTATGAACAGTTTTAGATGTATGCTCTGTTTATCCTTATTTATCAAACATTATAACATAAGCATTAAAAAGAAATCTAAGTCCAAGACTCAAACATCTTTAAAGTTAAGCAAAATACTTTTTTTAAAATTAGATAATGCGATACTTAATTTTTGACATTTGTGGTAGGTACTTGCTGATCAAAAGGAGTCCAGACTCATAAAAGATACCTGTGATCTTCCCTAGATAATACCTAGGGACAGACAGACAGATAGATAGATAGATCGATCGATTCTTTAGACTGTCAAGGTATCCAAAGTTCAGGCACTTCTCTGCTAGCCCAGCAAGAAGTTTCCAGATCACAGTTACAGTTACCTAATGCCATCTGAGTCCCGTGCCAGCATTTCACTTTTTTCAGTCTAACCTCAAGATCTTTCAAAATAGAGATGATGATATAAATCAGGAGCTTTGAGGTCTACACATAGAGGTAAATCTCATGGGAGCTCTGCAGAGTAGTCTTTATACTGTTAACACTGATGCTGTCTGTGTTATGTCCTACTTTATTCCAAAAACAAGTATAGGAAAAGATCCAAAATCCAGAATCCAAAAACTTTGACTCTTTTTCAACCCTTACCAAGCTAGGAATGATAACAGGTGATGATAGGATCAAGTGCCTGTGGGTTAAAATTAGAGGAGCCCACAAGAAGGCAGATATTGTGATGGGAGTCTGTTATAGACCATCCAGGCAAGAAGAAGCAGCTGATGAGCTCTTTTATAAACAACTGGGGTTAGTCTCGGGTTTGCTACCTCTTGTCCTTGTGGGAGACTTCAATCTTCCAGATGTTTGCTGGAAGTACAATATAGCAGAAAGGAAGCAGTCTGGGAGGCTCCTGGAGTGCATGGAAGACAACTTCCTCACATGGCTGGTGAGTGAACCAACAAGAGAAGACGTCCTCCTGGACCTGCTTTTTGTGAACAGAGAAGGCCTTGTCAGGGATGTGATGGCTGAAGGACACCTGGGACAAAACAATCACGAGACGATAGATTTTTCAGTCCTAGGTTATGTGAGGAGGGGGATTAGCAGAACAGTCACATTTAACTTCCAGAGGGCAGACTTTGGACTGTTCAGAAGGCTAGTTGGCAAAGTCCCAAGGGAGACAATGCTTAAGGGCAAGGGAACCCACAAGGGCTGGGCGCTCCTCAAAAAGGAAATCCTAGAAGCTCAGGAGCAAGCCATCCCCATGCTCCAGTAAAGGGGCTGGTGGGGAAAAAAACCCAGCTTGGTTGAGTAGGGAGATTTTGAGGAACATCAAAAAGAAAAGGAATGTCTATGAGGTTTGGAAGAAGGGACAGGCATCTTGAGTGGACTACAGGGTGGGAGTGAGATTGTGCAGAGAAAAAAAATCAGGAGAGCTAAGGCCCTAGTAGAACTCAGATTGGCCAACTCTGTGAAAAACAACAAAAAATTCTTTCTATAAATACATCAACAATAAAAGGAGGAACAGGGAGAATATTAAGCCCCTATTGGATGCAAAGGAACAACTGTGACAAGGGATGAGGACAAGACTGAGTTACTTAATACACTGGTGAGTCCACTCCTTGAATCCTGTGTTCAGTTCTGGGCCCCTCACCACAAGAAGGATGTTGAGGCTCTCGAGCGAGTCCAGAGAAGAGCAACGAAGCTGGTGAACGGGCTGGAGAACAGGCCTTGTGAGGAGTGACTGAGAGAGCTGGGGTTGTTCAGCCTGGAGAAGAGGAGGCTGATGGGAGACCTCATTGCTCTCTACAAGCACCTAAAAGGAAGTTGTGGAGGGGAGGGTGCTGGCCTATTCTCCCAAGTGACAGGGGACAGGACGAGACGGAACGGCCTCAAGCTCTGCCAGGGGAGGTTTAGGCTGAAAATTAGGAAAAACATTTTTGTGGAAAGAGTCATTGGGCACTGGAACAGGCTGCCCAGGGAGGTGGTTGATTAGCCTTCCCTTGGAGGTGTTTAAGGGACAGGTGGATGAGACACTGAGGGGCATGGTTTAGTGTTTGATAGGAATGGTTGGATTGATGATACGGTGGGTGTCTTCCAACCTGGTGATTCTATGATTCTTTGCCTCAGTCTTTAATTGTAATGAAAATTGTTCCTTCTGTGTACACACCGAGGAGTTAGAGGAGCAGAATGAGGATCCTATGATCCAAGAGGAGGTGGTTAGAGACTTACTCATCCAGCTAGACACCCCTGAGTCCATGTGTCCAGATGGGATCTACTCAAGAGTATTAAGGGAGCTGGCAGATGTGCTTGCCAAAACCCTTTCCATCAACTTCCAGTGGTCCTGGCTGACTGGGGAAGTTCTACTTGACTGGAGGCTGGCTGATGTTGTATCCATCTACAAGAAGGGTCGCCTGTCAATTTGACCACAGTACTGGGGAAGGTCATGGAATAGGTGATCTTGAGTGCTATGGGGAAGCACATGCAAGAGAACTGGCTGATCAGGCTCAGTCAACATGGGTTTATGACAGGCAAGTCCTGCCAAACTAATCTGATCATGTTCTATGACGAGGTGACCTGCTTACAGGATGAGGGAAAGGCTGTGGATGAAGTCTTCTTGGACTTCAGTAAAGCCTTTGACACAGTTTCTCATAACATTCTGCTGTGAAGGGGCATGATAAAAGCACAAATACGGCCAAAGGAGCTATAACACAGTCCGTGATTACATCAAAATTGCTTAATACAAGACTGACTGCTTTAATGACTTAATGGAGGTGTGGGATCTGAAAGATTCTGATGGAAGCAGCATTGGTGCTCTTCTCAGCCTCCTTTAAAACCCCTATTCTACATTTAAAAAATAATAGAAAGGAAGCAAGGAACGTGCTATGAGAAAATGCAACAAACTAAAAGCATAATTTTAATGGAAAGATATTTTAACAGATGGATATTTTTCAAGTACAAAGCCAATAACCTGGTAACTGTTTAAAACCACTGAACTGCAGTCAGAAAAATATAATGTAATAAAAATGCAGTTGATGTAATTGGTAAATGTACTTTTCCCACTACCCAACTATTCTCCATCCAACCTGATATGGTATTAGAAGAATAAGCTTCACTTAACCCTGAGACTGGAAGGATTAAGAGTTAAATACAGCAATCCTGATTATGATAAATACAAAGAGATGGAGAGTAGCAATAAACTACTTTGTGTCCCAAGAGTATGAAAACACTTAAAGTTTATGGACCTGGCACAGGAAAGAATGATCATGATTACAGCTGGATTACATTCCAGTATTTACATTGTAATCTTTGATTGGACGCATTCAGTTTTTGTGACTGGAAAAGGAAATGCATTCCAAATTTCTCATGTTAATTCCCTTATTAACCTGTTCAGCAGTGACTGTCCCAAATATGTTCCCAATAGTAAACATTAATCTGCTGGTTTTGATCAATTCTCCTGTCAGTGCATGTTGATATGCAGATATGGGACATGCAGGTCTTCAGAAAGAATTAATTTAAAATTTCAAGTGAATATTTTTGGAGTTCCTCTGCAATGACCTTCCGGAATGACTCACATTAAAAATACAGATCCTGTTTAGGCACTTGCAAGAAGTCCATGTGTTCTTGGGGTATACTTGGAAGTAAAGGGAGAATATTTCCTGTCTCTCTCTGTCTCAACATCTAAGATGGCCTTTTGGGAGCTCAAGGCATCTACAAACACAAGTATATACCATACAGCCTTTCTGACATTTTTACTCCCTTCTTTCTATCTTGAACTATGAAAATCACTTGGAAATAACTACTTTTTATGATTTCTTGTGCTCTTAATTTTTCATACTAACAAGGACAAACAGTAAATCAGAGTGAGGAGAAAAGTTTCTTCCATACTGCTGTAATTTATTTACTATCTCTGTCATAACAAACTTCAAAGAGCAATTAGATAAAATACAAACTACTATTATTAGTGTAGCTGTTGACAAAATATTGGCTATTGCACCCAATGTAATTATAAAGAATCTCTAATGCTAACTTTTAGGTTGAAGAAGCGTCTGCTAAAGTTTTAGTATCCTTCTTTCTAGTCATTTTAAAGATTATAAAAACAAGAATTGCTTTGAAATATTGGCATCCTGTCACATTTGTTTTAATTGTTCAGTGGCATTCAATGACCTGTTTTTCTGACATAGATCAAGTCTTGCATTCATAGATCCGTCAGATTTTTTATTTCAGAGTACTTGAGTGTTTAGATACAGTTTGTCCTCTGCACACTGACATCTTTAAGGCAGACAGAATGTGGCATCAATACAAGACCTGCACATACCTCTGAAATTAGAAATAACTTGCTACAGACAAGAATTTCACACAAGAGGACAGAAGTACAACAAAAACATAATATGACATTTTCTTTACATAAAGACACTGAGACAAAAAGCAAAAAAGAAGTCAATCCTAAACCAAGCCAGGACAGGAGGACCGTGTTAGCACTTGTCTTTGAGAATCCACCAGGAATTGAGCATAGAGGAGAATAATAGCACACCTCAAAGCTCAAAGAGATCACAGAAACTTTATGTGATTCCTTAGGTGCTTGGGTTCTTCAAGAACTTGCATCTTGAGAGCTTTACTCCACAGAGAATGAAGATAACAGTTGACCTTTGTACTGAGCATTTGTGGAAAACCCAGGCTTGTCTCTGTCTTGTCAGACAGCTCCTGGAATTGCAACACCTTCACTTTTGCTGAGTTAAACTAGACTAAAAAGGTCTTAAACATCAAGGTCAGGTTCATGGAGAAAGAGATCTCACAGAGTTACTCTCCACTCTCTGTTTTCTTCTCCAAGGATGGAAAACTCAAAAATTCTTTTGTTGTATAGAAATGGCCACAGAAAATTGCAAATATTCCCCTAATTTCTTCTGCTAAAGATCTCTGTATAATTTGTTCTATTAATTTCAATTCATAGATGGTACTTCTCCAAAGTAACTAAGATCTATCCAACTATATTGTGTTTAAACGTGGAGCTCAAACTCTTAATCACAATTTAATTTGACTAAATGCTTACATACTTTATGGTCAATCATCCAGATCTTCTACAAGGTCCCTTGGCTTTGGAATTACTAATCTCAAATGGTAGTATGTATAAGCCTTGTCTGACATGACATATATTGAAACAGACTGTGGAATGATCTCTTAAAACCTTGCTGGAGTTTTAGTGAACCAAAGTTAAGAGGCAAATTATTCAATCATAGTAAATTTACAGTGGCTTAATATCTGATAGAAGTGGTTCTTCTATCATCAGAGTATTATATTGAAAATCCTTGAGCAGCAAAATAGCTCTGGAAATGCTGAGGATGTTTCAAATACTTACTAAGAAAATTCATCTGTCTTGATTTTTTTATGAACGCTGTGGCTGTTTGTACACTAATGGCTCCTGAGTAATTTTTGGTTTGTGCAGTGCTGGTCCAATTTGCCTTGGATAGAAGTACGCTAGAGGGAGTGAGAGAACAGTATTAGTGCAGGTAGCATATGGGAGGAGTTGGCTCCATAATTAACCAAAACCAACTAGTTACTCTGGGCTACTTCTGTAGAAGGCACGGGTGGACGAGGTGCTAAGGAGCATGGTTTAGAGTTTGATAGGAATGGTTGGATTCGATGATCTGGTGGGTCTCTTCCAACCTGGTTATTCTATGATTCTATGATTCTGTGATTCTAAGTATCTGGTGAAAAGAAGTTTGCTCACCTCTTTTGGTATAATATATCGAGAAATCTACAGAGACAGAATGGTGTCAGTCCCAAACCTTTTGCCAAACTACACCTCGAGTCACTGTAACTTGTTCCAGTTTGTTACATGTCTTCCCCTATGGGTCTGTCCAATGATATACTACTCTATTAATGAAGTCAATCATGACAAATAGATTTTTAGGTCAGGCAGCAGAAGCTTGTGAATTTGAGAACACTGGAGTCTTACTGTAAGCTTCAAAGACCCTTATTTTAAAAAACAACAGTTTTTAGTCTTCTTCTGAAGTCATGTATTAAACGTGGGTTCAGCAGTTGCATTATTTTGATTTAAAGCTTGAATAAATACAGATGTAACATATTGTAGAGTGTGTCAACGCCCTCCTCACCCCTAATTTGTTCTGCATTCAACAATCTAGATGCTCACTTTTCAAAATGGATGTCATTGTGTACAATCTCAGTGGTAATGCAATTGTATATATACCAGAAAGCCCTCTATGGGATAACTATACCTACTGGTAGCAAGGTTGTGAACACAAATTCCTTTTACAGATCATCTCCCAGGCATGTGCAATTTTGATTCTGGAAAGGAAAAAAGCTCTAAGGATGGCCAGGAAAATATAACATCCTGCACTTGGATGAAAACATTTATTTACCAAAATTCCTGCTTACACTCAAACTTCTTAGCATTTGTGTCAACAAATATTTAGGCCTTCATTCCTCTCAATCTGAATGAGCATTGTAAACAGTAAAGGTTAAGGAAATGTTCATGTAAAATAGTACTCTATGTTCAGTACGTAAAGAGAAATGCATAAGTCAATATAGTAAATATTGCTCTTTTCATAATATGTGCACCAACTTGTTCTTCGGGAACTTATTTGTAGTTGGGAGTGTACAAGGATTGCTAAAAGATAACTACAAAAATCCTAATTTTCATTAGTTTTCATTCTGCTTTGGATTCCTACATTACTCTTAATTCATGCAAATGGCAATCTACTAGATTAAATTATGTGCTTAGAGTCCTCAGTCACTTGTCATGGAATCAACTTTAAGTTATAGGCTTCTGTGACATTTATAGTAAGCTTCATTGCAATTTCATTTGATTTAGCTACTTATTTATTTTATATCTAAATACAGTAGACTATATTTTTTCTATAGAGCAAAAGGCATGCTGTTATTGCTACTACTATTGTCACTTATTAAGATAACCCTTCACCCTTTTATTTTCTTTTTGCGATGGGTAATTTAAGCCTGACGAAGCAAAAAATATACTATCTGTAAAGTGGTAAAGATAGAGCATTTTTCTTGCCTTTTAACCCAAGAATTGTCAATTTCTATCAGCAGTAACAGGACCTGACACTTGGGGTAGCTTGAACCTGCTTTGCATACTGTGAATTCTTACAACAGCAGCATGAATTGTGACAGGGGCTAATTAGCATTTCCACCCCCTCTATTAAACTCTTTTATTTTTGACGACAAGTGCCAGAAGCAGTAGTGGAAGTTTAACTAACCCCAGATTAAGAAATTAGTCTCTTATTTTGGAAGTCAAGGAAGAAGAAGATAGATCAAAATTTTTGGCAGGTACTTCCAGTCATGTGTATATGTAAGTGGCATATACTTTTATACCTGTATGCCTTTGTGCTGCTTGCACAACTGTTTGTAACTCTGTGACATCTGAGAACACACATGCAGTGACTTGCAACTGCTTCTTCAAGGTAGCCATTCAGATCCTAGTGAAGCTAGTGATGGTCCTTCTGGTAGCTTGACCTGATGTTAACTTCTAGGTTTATGTAGATAGGGTGCAAGCTGATATTTCTGTAATATGGAAATAAGGAATGACACTTAAGTAACCTCCATCCAATGTAAACAGATTCTTTTGATCTTTTCCCTATGACATGTAAGTCTTCCTGAAATCAGGTCATATTTTATGGGCCAGGGATATAAACATCTACTGGGATAGAGTGCGATTAAACAGACTGTAGTGTGGAGACATGAACATGAAACATGCCTTTGTTATTACTAATCTCTAGTAACTATTTATATTGCAGTAACCTGGAACAGCCTCACTCAAAATCTTTGCCATCTACATGCCACTCTTCTTCCAAGTAAGTCAAAGACTGTAACAAACCACAGCACCAAAGAAAGGTGCAGTGGCATTCATCAGCTACATGGCTAAACTAGAAAGTGAACAAATCTTTTTAGCCACAGTCTTGTATCCTTTCACTAGTTATGCTGCCTGACATATTTATATATTATGTTTCCAAATACAGTGCAATCCAGGCACCAAGTACAAAGAACATAACTTGCAGTCTAATATAACACATCACTCTGTCATGTACCATTGGTTCCTCTGACTGAAACATGATATTGCTCTTAAGATAGCTAGTGCTTGTTTTTCATTGTTGCCTTCTGCTCATGGTCTGGATATATTTGTTCAGTGTGTTTAGAACACACCTCTGCAATGCAGGCTTTTTGCTCCGGGTTTGTACAGTAGCTAACACAGGATGAGACCCCAATCCCTGATTAAGGATTCTAGAACTAGTGCACTACAGATGAGTGCCTAATAACAGAAAAGCAAAGAGGTGGTCAGAGCCTTGCTTGCCCAACTAGACACCCACAAGTCTATGGGGCTGGATGGGATTCACTCAAGGGTATTGAGGGAGCTGGCGGATGTGCTGGCCAAACCCCTTTCCATCATCTTCCAACAGTCCTGGAAGACTGGGGAGGTTCCACTGGACTGGAGGCTGGCTGATGTTGTGCCCATCTGCAAGGAGGGTTGCAGGGAGGACCCGGGGAACTCCAGGTCAGTCAGTCTGACCTCAGTGCCAGGGAAAGTCATGGAACAAGTGATCTTGCATGCTATGAGGAAGCACATGCAAGAGAACTGGCTGATCAGGCCCAGTCAACACAGGTTCATGAAAGGCAGGTCTTGCCAAACTAACATGATTGACCTGGGGGTGTTGGTCGACAGCCAACTGAACATGAGCCAGCAGTGTGCCCAGGTGGCCAAGAAGGCCAATGGCATCCTGGACTGTATCAGAAACGGTGTGATCAGCAGGTCCAGGGAGGTGATTCTCCCTCTGTACTCAGCACTGGTGAAACTGCTCCTTGAATATTGTGTTCAGTTCTGGGCTCCTCACCACAAGAAGGATGTTGAGGCACTGGAGTGAGTCCAGAGAAGAGCAACAAAGCTGGTGAAGAGGCTGGAGAACAGGCCTTATGAGGAATGGCTGAGAGAGCTGGGGTTGTTCAGCCTGGAGAAGAGGAGGCTGAGAGGAGACCTTATTGCTCTCTACAACTACCTGAAAGGAGGTTGTGGAGAGGAGGGAGCTGACCTCTTCTACCAAGTGATAGGGGACAGGTCAAGAAGAAATGACCTCAAGCTCCACCAGGGGAGATTTAGGTTAGACATTAGGAGGAAGTTTTTCACAGAAAGGGTCATTGGGCACTGGCAAAGACTGCCCAGGGAGGTGGTTGATTGTTTCCTTGTTTCCTGGAGGTGTTTAAGGCACCGGTGGACGAGGTGCTGAGGGGCATGGTTTAGTGTCTGATAGGAATGGTTGGACTCAATGATCCGGTGGGTCTCTTCCAACCTGGTGATTCTCTGATTCTACGATTCTAATGACGCTAGTATCAGTGTAACAAAAAAAGTAAAAAAGAAGAAAATTAAAATAGCCTGCAAATAAGTTTTAAGTTTTAACTAATGACAATAAACAGTTAAAAAATAAAAAACCTAGCACAAAAGAGCCAGTGCTTCTGCTCATTACAGCACTTATACATGTGCTTAACATTATGTATATGAAGAACCCGAAGATTTCAAGGATACTAGTCGTATACTTAAAAATTAAGCTTCAAGGTATTGGAATACAGCCTTAATGAGGATAATTTTGATAGTCTAATATGCACAATGACTTAATCACCTGGCAGGCTAATTACGCCTTATTGAAACATTGATCTGAACTGTAATCATACCGAACTTGCCGAGCTGTTCAGAACCAAGGCAACTTGCATGAGTCTCCATGCAGTATGACTGCAGAGATTCAGCAAAGGTTTGTGAATCCTTTGTGTTCACTGCCTTAAGAGGGAAACTTTTCGTGTACCAGACTCAAAGGATGAAGGCTACTACTTTAGGAGCAAGGAAAAAGGTCCTCATCGTAAAATCCAAGGGAATCAAATGAAATTGAATGTGGGACAAACTACTGAAAGTGGTAGACTGTGATGAATTCCATCACCAGCAAAACTTGTGAGGGATCTGTCAAAAAAGACAGTTCCTGCATTATTAGTTTCATAGCAATATATCGGGACAAAGGATACTCTCCTCTAGTATGTTTATCTGAGCAGGGTGCTTATTTTAAGAGAAATGTTTGGAATGTGATTTGATGGTAGGATCTTCTGGGGCTTGTAGGTGTTGAAGGAGATCACTAAAAGACTTCCAGAGTTATTCCCTTTACATCTCAGTTTAGCGTGCCTAATTTATTGTTTCAGTCAGCACATTCTGACTATGAATGAGGGAGCCATTTGATTGAGGTTATTCTGGGAAAAATCCAAGCATTCACCACAAATCTGTAAAGCTAAACTTGTAACCTGAAGTACCGTAAATCACTGCAAAAGGAGAAAGTGTGAGATATCTTTTGCTATCTCAATCTAGACTGTTTGCATTGTAGGAGATAACACTGGAGAGTTTTCAGCCTTTTGTTCTGTTTTCTTGCTGCTTTTTGATAATGTTTTTGACATTTATATGAGATTTATGGAAGGCAGGTCTTTTGCTTTTAGGAAATGACATCACAACTACCTGACCTTTTCTTTAATTAAAATAAATAAATAAATAGAACTTCCTCCCACTCTAAGTGTTTTTTTTGGGAAATGATCAGATCCTCTTTTAAAAGTGCAGAACTTTAGTGCCTTTAGGGTATAACAAATGTTTTATTTGGATTCAAGTGATTAAAAAGCTAATTTTCTTAGTGGGTGGTTAGTTCATTTATACAGAGAAACTGCATTACATGAATATGGATACATTTTAGTTCCAAACCTCTCTGCTTGTAGTAGCAAAAGCCATTAAAAAAAAAAAAAGGAAAAACCCCCTCAGTGTTCTGTATCTTATGAGTCTGGTGGTGTCTTATCTGTAGCTATAGTCAGTTACATTTGGTTTTCCCTAGGGATCTAATTTTTGTCTGAAGTTGTCTATTTGGTCCTTTTAACTGTAAAGTGATACAGCTAGTTTCTTCTGAATTGATTTTCAAATGATGTTGTAAATATGAGTTTCAGATTCTGTTCCTGTCTAACTGATTTAGTTGCTTAGTTCTTCCAAATAAGTTTGCTTTCATCCATTTCATCATTAAAAATATGAGTGCAGGAAAGCAAAGATAAGAGCATGAAATTTAGGCAACACTGCACATATTTGTATTGTGCCATGGAACTGTTTCCAGTGAAAAAAAGACTTTGTAACTGTAATATTCTCCATTCTAAGCATATAGCAGGATTGCAGCAAGTATTTGAAAGAAGTATTTCCCCTAATTTTTTGTGCTCTATCTATTTGCTGAATTCAGTTTGATAATGGTGTTCACTGTCCTGACAAATAAGCTGGATGAACACTTTTCCACACTGTTATCTGGAATGAGAGTTCCAAGACTTACATGATGAAGGGTATGGTCTCCACTCATAAGCCAGGCAGGCGTTTCACCCAAGAGGAATGAAATTAATCAACGGACCCAGGAATCAGTACATTTAGGCTTGCAGCAATGTCATCTTCAATGACTGTGTGTGGCTTTGGTTCATCCAAATGAAGACCTCTCTAACAGAACTGGCAGTTCTCATTGGATTACCACACACTAAGTTAGAGTGAAATGAGGTTTTTTGCTCAGTGAAAGGTGTGAGCATCTTTAAGAACATATGTTTTACTAGTATTTTATCATCCAAGCACTAACCATACTCAATATTGAGAGCACATGGAAAAAAAAACATTCTCCAAGATGAAGTGAAACATCTCCTATCAGTCTTTGGAAAGTCTCATGCTGCTTCTCTGATAGTGGAGCCACAACTGCCTGCTCTGCACACTCTGTCAGCTCCTTAGCTGGTGACTCCTGTGGGTTATCTGCAATACTGGAACCACATCACAGAGAGGTGCAGATGGATGACTGCACAGGAGGCAAAAAAATGAGAAACTGGAAGAAGATGTCCTCAACAATGGTTTAATTTCTTCACCTGCCACTGAAAACCAATTTTTTTTTCTGGTAGTAGTTCTGTTCATTCATGTTTAGATGTTTGTGCTTTCCTCAAAGTACTGGCATTGGAAATTATCCCCCCATGAACGCAGTTTACAATGCATTTCTTAGAAAGTCTTTAATTTTCCATGTAACTGAGTGTTCGACAGGCAAATGTTGGCTGATTACTGGCTAGGGTTTAAAGAGCTAATCCATGGTTAGTACAACAGCCAGGCAAATCAATTATTTCAATTCCAGTCTGAGCACTACTCAGGTTTTATAAGGATTGATATATGAAATAAACTCCATTACCTGGGGAAGAGAATAGCAAATATTGCTGATATTTTAAATTTTTGTTTAAAAGCTGAGGAGATTAATGATAGATCCATTATTTTAGTTGCACAGCACAGTAATCTGGGTTCAGACAAGTTGTTTTATTGAAGAGAAACTCTTTTTTGTCTGTATTCCAGGATTTAAAAGAAAAAAAAAACATAGAAACTAGGATTAGAGCCAGGCTAAGGAGAACTGATAGAGTCTGTCAGCAAGCCCTCAGGTAACAATATCATAATTTATAAATTCTACCAACAATAGGATAGTAATTAAAGCTGTAAGTTTCCCTTTTCCTGTCCCTATTTTTGGCAAAATAGGTTTTGGAATGCTAAACTCTTAGTGTCTGTGTGTTTCCCAAAGCAGGAATTTAAACCAACATCAAAAATAATAATAAAAAAAGACTCCAATAACACAAGGAAAGAAACAACATGAAAAAGGCTTAATTTTTGCTTCTGATGCAAATTGCTGGTTTTATTGGTTTTGCTTTAATAGGCTGGTGGCATGTCGGACTTCCTGACATGCATCACTGAATAATCCAGATTTACTTTTTTACAAAACTAGGTTGAAGGTTTTAAGGACTTGGTTTGAGTTAAAATGAGAAGGAGCATGCTGCCCCAGGTCTTATGCTTGAAAACATCTACAGAATTCCTTGGAACTTGTGAATTTGCCCATATGATGTCCATCTTTGGAGTATCCAATATTTGATCCTTTAATTCAAAATGCTTGGGCTGACTGAACTAAGAATGGGTCTACATATAGGGAATAGGAATAGCTGAGTAGGATAACAGGACCTTTTTCCCCGAATTAATGAACACTAATTATTTTGTACTCTAAGAATAATATAAGATCACGTTGAACAATACAATGGGTTATTGTTGGCTGATACTGGCATTTTAGTGGCAAACAAAGACACAGATAGCAGTTACAATGCCACATCATTTTGGCATTAATTGGAATATTTTCAATTTCCATACAATTTTTGCTTATTTCATCTATAGTTCCCTTGAGTTAGCGATATTATTTTATGTAATATTTCTACAGTACCCAGCACAAAGGGGCTCTAGTTGTGACTAGGAACAGAGGGTGGTAAGATAATAGCAATAATAGTAATATTAGTTGTAATAAATTAATTATATCAGTTTATACTGTGAACTTTTCAGCACTTATGAGTTAAGAAGTGTTGTACTAGTCCCACTAGTCCTGGTACCTTGTGTGGTACCAGGTTCCATCAGTCACAAACCCATGGTCTTGGCCACTTTCAGCCAAAAAGATCAAGTACATTAAAGAAGAATTGCTGACCAGAGAGTCTGACTGCAGTATTGACTGTAATCTGTAAAATACTTCTGACTGGTGGTCATTGAATTTGATTAATATTGACCAAGTCAAACTTTGAGGCTCTCTGCCAGGTATACTTCTCTACTGTCCCTGGGTAAGGTTACTTTTCACCTTGTGCATTGCACCATTTAGCTATATTACCCTGTATTGCCCCTGAACAGATCCTTCGTGTCACTGGTATTTTTAATACTGAATAGTGCTGTCTTCCTACATACAGATCTGACAGTTAAGCTAAACACTACAATGTTCTTCTGGCCTCTGTATCTAGGAATTTGTCTTCTGTCTTTCCTTGGGGGAATACTGAGTTGCAGATTTGAGGGTATTTGAAATGAATCTGTGACTCAAAAATTGTGTATCCTGCCAGGAGCAAAGTGACGTATTTGATTTTTACTTTTCCATTTTGGTTCTTGATTTGTATAACTGACAAAAGTAATTTTAAAGACCTCATCTGCTTTATTCCTCTGCTTTTTTACTGAACATCTCATGAAGATGAACACTCTCATGAGTCAGTCTAAGGAGGAGGACAGTCTTTTCAAATGCATCTTCTTTTAGGAAATCCTTCTTTCTTCGTCTTTAATACCAAAGGAAGAAAATCTGATTTCAAGTTCAGTTTCCTTTCCTTCTTTAGGCCTTGGCAAACAGTTCAGGAAAGATTTCAAATCTACCTAAATTTATGTCCTTATCAGGTAGCTTGATCTGAAATTAAGTAGATGAATGAGGGCTGTTTGGATTTACTATACTGTTTCTTTGGTGGCTCTCTCCACTTAATGACCTGAAGCATGGTAAATCTCCAGTTTGGGAAAAATTTGGAGTACATCGGTGCACGTAGCCACTAAGATTGCCTCTGCCTCACACATCCTGCCAAAATTTTGTGCAGTGTAAATCACTCACATTATAAACAGGTAAGTATGAATATGCTTCTAGCATTTCCTTGTCCATATGATTGTCTTTTCTGCCTTCATAACCTCTAGACGATATAATTCAGAACTCATATATACATATTTTCCTGAGCTAAAGAAGAAAATGCTAATGATTGATTATACTGGACAGTTCTTGCAGTCATTTCTGTATTGATGGTAAAATTTATTTTTGAGAACTGTAATATTTTCTTAAATGAACTTGTTTTGCTAATCTCACTTGGCCTAGCTGCTTAGCCTATATGTAATACCAAATATTTGAATTTCTGAAAAATTAGGAATGAGTAGGAATGAGTGTCAGCTAATGAAAGAAAATCCTAAACAAATAATGTCACAGGTTGTAATTATTTGAAGCTCAGAAAGGTTTCTGGGAAAGCAACGAAAGAAAAAATAATAGGTGAATTCTCGAGGACTCCAATCACCGTGAATACCACAACGACCTCATCGACCTTCTCTCCAAACAGTGCTACTTAGTCACTTCAGGATTCAGTTCACAGTCAGTCTCCTGGCCTTTAATGGAAGTAAGTGACTTTGGGGTGTAAGCAGGGCATGATTATAATACCATAATGAACTACCTCCTGTATGTGTATCCCGCGCTGTATGCTAGAGGGAATTAGAATAACCTCAGCTGTATGTTGAAGACTGTTAGCAGTGAACCCAGTTACATGAGGATGAGCTTAGTCTTAACATGGGAGTATGAGTGAACTGGGGCCTGGATCTATAAAAGCACTTGGTTCATGCAACATGTAATTTTTAGGTGTCAAGCAGTTTAGTGGAATTTGCAGCTCCCACACGAAGTGTCGCAGGTAACACACAAAATGCAAAGAGTGTGGAAACTAGAGACCAGACCCTTAAAATCTAGAAGACTTTAGGAATCACATATAGCACTCACGAGACTAGAAGGGTTTGATTTCCTCTCTCAGGGACTGGTGTCTCTTGAGATTCCTAGCCACAGAGGATTTGGACACTTGTGCAGGTTTAGGCTCTCCTTGTGAGGCAAATACACCTGCAACTAAGCACTTAGGCAGGTCTCCAAAGAGTCAGGGAACATTTTTCACATCTTTATCTTCTTTGATGAAGAGCAGGGACTGATTTTCTTTTTTTCCTACTGTCCAAGAATAATACCCAAATGACTTAGCTATCTGACTTTCAGGATGGAGTTTTCACTTGTTTCTTGTAAAGAAATAAAACATTGTATATATAATTAAAGATTCAGAATTTGGCAGCAGATGAGTGGAAGGTTAAAGATCCCTGTAATGCTTAAAAAACTGGACTGATCAGTTCAAAATCTCTCTGTAGACCAAACCCTGAGAAAGCATAACATTTGGAGGCTGTAACTAGATGGATTTAAGTTCCGCTGAGACTGCAAAACTGAAGCTCTCCAAGATATCCCATGTAGCAATAAAATCTTGAAATGACCACGAACTTAATTTACCATACTTACCTAATTAACAAAGCCTCCCTCCTGATATAACACTGTAGGTGTCAGTAACTTAATCATTATAGCTGGATAAACCGACAGGAAAATTATGACTTACACAAAATCACAAGTAGCTTTCTGAAGATTATGTGTACATACCAGTCCCTCTATATCGGGCAATGGATAGAATCTGAAAAGCTGTCATTGAAGAGTAGTCACAAACAGGTTGAAAGCTTGTGGATCAGATCCAGAAATCAATAGGAACCTTGTGGTTGGTGTATACTACAGGTCACCTGATCAAGGAGAGCCAACCGATGAAGCCTTCTTCTTCCAACTACAGGATGTTTCACACTCACAAGCTCTCATCCTACTTGGGTATTTCAACCACCCTGACATATGCTGGAAAAGCAGCACAGCAAGCTGTAGGCAATCCAGGAGACTCCTAGAGTGCATTGAAGATAATTTCTTAATCCAGTTAATAGAGACCTCTACCGAAGGTGATGCAATACTAGACCTGATGATCAAGAATACAAGTGAACTTATCAGTAACTTCAGAACTGGAGGCAACCTGGGCTGCAGTGATCATGTTATGGTGGAGTTCAAGGTCCTGAGGGATATGGGACAGGCAAGAAGTATAGTCAGGGCCCTAAATTTCAGGAAAGCAGACATGCAGGTCTTGAAGGAATTAATCAGTAGGACCCCTTGGGACCTGTTCCTCAGGGACAAGGGAGCAGAACAGAGCTGCCAAATATTTAAGGATGCTTTCCAAAAAAACACAAGTATGCTCAGGCCCCAAATGTAGGAAATCAGGAAGAGACCAGAGTGGCTGAGTTGATACTTGCTGGTCAAATTGAAGAGCAAGAGGGAACTACACAGGCAGTGCAAGCAGGGACAGGTAACCTGAGATGAGTGTAGGGATGCTGCTTGGTTGTGTAGGGATGGGGCCAGGAAGGCCAAGACACAGCTGGAGCTGAATTTGGCTAGGGAAGTGAAGACTAACAGGAAGGGCTTCTACAGGTATGTCAATCAGAACAGCAAGGCTAAGAGAATGTATATCCCACTGATGGATGAAAATGGTGACCTCATATCAACAGACGAGGAGAAGGCTGAAGTACTGAACCACTTTTTTTGCCTCAGTCTTCACTGACAACCTCTCGCCTCATCCCTCCTGCGTCATGGGACTTCAAGACTGTGGTGGGGGTGGGTGGGGGGTGTGGAGTGTGGAGGTGGATAGAGCTCCTTGTACTGTAGAGGAGGATCAGGTTTGTGACCATCTAAGGAACCTGAACATATGTAAATTTATGGGACTTGATGAGATACATCCCAGAATCCTGAGGGAATTAGCTGATGTGATTGCCAAGTCACTCTCCATGATATTTGAAAAGTCATGGCAATCAGGAGAAATCACTGGTAACTGGAAAAAGGGAAACACCGTACCCATTTTTAAAAAGAAAAGTTGACCCTGGGAACTACCAACCTGTCAGCCTTACCTGTGTGCCTGGTGAGATCATGGAACAGATCCTCCTAGAAACTATGCTAAAGTACATGGAGGACAGGGATGTGATTAGTGGCAGTCAGCAGAGATTAGTCGGCTTTACCAGAGGCACATCCTGTGAGACCAATCCAGTGGCTTTCTATGATGGGGTAACCACAGCAGTGGACACAGGAAAACCAATAGATGAATAGATGTAATCTGTCTGGACTTCTGTAAAGCATTTGACATGGTCCCACACAACAACCTTCTCTCTAAACTGGAGAGATATGGATTTAATGGGTGGACTGTTCATTGCATGAGAAATTGTTTAGATGGTCATATTCATAGAGTAGTGATCAATGGTTCAATCCAGATGGAGATTCATTACAGGTAGTGTCCCTCAGGTGTCCATACTGAAACCAATACTGTTTAAATCTTTATCGGTGATATAGACAGCAAGACTGAGTGCACCCTCAGCAACTCTGCAGATGACACCAAGTTGGGTGGTGCAGTTGCCACATCAGAGGATGAGATGTCATCCAGAGGATCCTGGACAAGACAGAGAAGTGGGCCTGTGTGAACTTCATGAGGTACAACAAGGCCAAGTGCGAGGTCCTACACCTTAGTCAGGGCAATCCTCAGTTTCAGTACAAGATAGGAGATGATGTGACTGACAGCAACCTGGAGGAGAAGGACTTAGGGGTCCTGATTGATAAGAAGCTTGAAATGAACTGGTAACGTGCCCTCACAGCCCCAAAGGCCAATGATCTCCTGGGCTGTATCAAAAGAAGCATGGACAGCAGGTCAGGGGAGGTGATTCTGCTGTCTATTCATCTTTTAAGAGACCTCATCTGGAGTTCTGGAACCTCAACGTAAGAAGGGTATGGAGCTGTTGGAATGGGTCCAGAGGAGGGCTACAAGGATGATCAGAGGGTTGGAGCACCTCCCATATGAGGACAGGCTGAGAGTGTTGGAGTTGTTTAGCCTGGAGAAAAGAAGGCTCCGAGGAGCCTTACAGAGACTTTCCAGTACCTGAAGGGGGCATACAAAAAAGCTGGAGAGGAACTTCTTACAAAGGAGTGTAGTAATAGGATGAGGAGGAATGAATATAAATTGGAGCGGGGCAGATTAGTCTAAAACATAAGGGAGAATTTCCTCACCATGAGGGTGGTGAGGCACTGGCATAGGGTGTCCGGGGAAGCTGTGGCTGCCCCATACCTGGAGGTGTTCAAGGCCAAGTTGGATGGGGCCTTGGGCAGCCTGATCTAGTGGGACATGTCCCTGCTCATTGCAGAGGGTTTGTAATTAGGCGATCTTTGAGATCCGTTCCAACTCAAAGTATTCTATGATTCTATGAATCTATGATTTGCATCTCTGTTGTTAGTTTATACAAACTCTCCTTCTTTGCTATGTACACATCTCCAGGAAGTAGAAATGTTTCTGAGACAATGGTTATTGGGTGTCACAGAAGTTTTGTTAGGGCTTCTCTCTCCAAGGTCAGATCCTCATGGAAATATAGTGAAATGATTTAGTGTTTTAAATTGAGATTATTAAGCTTGTAAAAACAGGAGCATTTGCACAATATCTAGTCCTGTCTAGTTTCTTGCTTTCAGGCACACACCCATTCTTAGAAATGTGTTCTCTCATGTTAGGAGCTCTGGTCTAACCATCCCAATATACAAGGTTATGAAAGGATTTGCTTAAGGCAGTTTCAGTTTTATCCAGGCAAGCAGCTAGAAGAAGAAGAAGGAGGTGTTAAGGGGAAAAAATTCTTGGATTTAGCATGGATGAGAAACATGAAAATGCATAATTCTCCAATTCTTTGCTTTGGAAGATAGTACTGCTTTAGTTTAAGAATGAATGAAAGAGAAAGAGACAACTGATCTGTAGTTTCCTGTTAAGTATGAATTAGTACAAAAAGAAAGGTTTGGGTAAGGGATTTAATAAGTAAGTTTGAGATGAATCTAATCACTATGGTCTGGGCATACTGTAAAGCAAGATGGCATGTGGTCATTGTTTCTAATAAGGGGAGGGACACCATACACCAGAGTGAAGATGAAACACATGTATCTCTTAAAAGAAGGTTACTGCTCAAAACATTGGGCCAACAAAATTTGAATCTGAATCTCACAAAGTCAACAAAAAAGAGAACAACAAAAGGTTAATGCATTTTTCTAGCTTTCATCAGAGCTATCTTGGCAGACAGTGTTATATGTCAAAACCTTTACTTTCAGTCATTTTTAAGTGACTATACAGCTAAAGATGCACCAAAATAATGATATTAAAGTAAAAGAATCTTCCTTGAGATCATGCCTGTGTAGCTCCTTATACCCCCCCCAATATAGTTAAAACTTCTGACCAACAAAGCTGATCAATAGTTATTATATCTTTTTGGTACTTTTCATATCTCCTAATAGAAGCACTGTTGTAGCTGCTGGCTAGAAAATTAGCCAACTTTACTCTCTGTGTCTGTCTCGCTCTCTTCTCATCCAATTACTGGAAAAAATTAAGTGTGTCTCACTCTCTCTCCTTTTTCTTTGCAGGCTGGTAGCATATTGGAGGGGATTAGAGTGAACCAGTATAACTCTAAATATATCTCAGGAAGTCTTCACTATATTTAGTGGACACATCGTTATTCTCAGCTTAAAGGACAAAGATAGGTAGAGGGTGTAGGTACTTCCAGATGACTATTTAGGAATGTTATTCATTAAGAGAGAAATAAAATCTAAAGTAGCAAAACTGAGAGAAAGCAGGAGGCAAAACCTTGATCTATGGGCACTTTGCTGATAAGCCTTTCATTTTGGGGGAGTTTGAGCTACCGCATTCCCATTCAGGTTTATGATGAAATGCAGAGGCATTCTGGTCAGAATATATCCAACTGAGGATCAAGTATCATGTAAACTTTATTCTTGCAAAACTTGAATCAGAATCCCTTCGTGTTTTGGATGACCATGCATTCTGTTGACTTCCCAATGGCTGTAAGAAGTTGGAAGTATCCTTCATTTTATTTGGAGAGCAAATAAGGACCAGGAAATGTAAACCATTTCACTCGTTACAGTGAATGTTCATAGGGCCTGACTCAGCAAGAGTAAAGGGTCTTTTGATGAATGAGAGGGTCATATAACAGCCAAAAAGTATAATGATTTCATGAAAGAAAACCCAAAAAGTCCTACAGACATCAGAAATTAAGCCATTATTGCATTCATGTCTAAGATGGATACTGCTTTAAACTATTTTTTTTAATTTATTGTAGCATCTTAGTAACAAAAATGTATATATTAATATTTACTGTCAACAGACCTTTGGTGTTTATGTACCAGACAATGGAGGGGAAACCTCTACTCCTGACTCTCTAAGAAGAGGAAGAGCAATAAAATCACATTTCTGTGAAATTCCTGGTTGCATTCTACAGCTACAATATACATTTGGGCAACAAAATTCTCAAGTAATTTACTAAACAAATATCTTGATCCAGCTGAAGGGTCCACAGACCTGTTTCATCTAGTTCACTGACTTTTAGTCATTTCACACAGCCTGGAGTGAGGAAAAGTAGCTGTCACTGGCAGTTTCTTAAAGCCAACAGCTGCCATATGTTGAGATATTCATGTACAGTTAGAAACATAGCCACCTACTCATAAAAGAAGTGAGGATCACTACTGTTTGTGACTGGCCAAAGGTGTTCATCACCTCTGCAGATGCTTCCAAATGGCTTCTGGCCCGAAGTATTTAGAAAAAGAATGGGAGCAGGCAGTTTCTCAAGAACTCATTCATCCCTTACTGAAGTAGAGTTTGATAGACAGGTTTTTTGTGAAACTGCAATTTCATTGAATGTACTCATATGTCAGCCTTATACCTCTTACGTCCAAATTGCATTAGGCTTTTTTAAAAATTTCCAGTATATTAAAGATAAAGTTCCCCTCAGGTCCCCTTGGCCTGAGGAATGTTGTATGACACAGTGACAAAGGAGTGGTTGAAAATAAGTAAGTTCAAGGCATGCAAAAGTCTGACATTATTCTTTGCTCACTGTATTTACTGGTTTGATATCTGAGGTTGGACAAGGAAAACCCAGTTGACTCTTCTAAAGGTGGGACAGCAAATAGTACATCAGGCAAGGTGTTAAGAAAAGTATTTAATTAGTGTCACCAAAAATTATTCAAAATCCTTAGTTAGATAACATTCTTAAAGTATCAAATTTCCTTCAATAATAATTGTTTGCCAGCTGAGAATACCCATTTGGGATTCAACATTTCCAATGTTGTACAGTGCAGAGGTATATAAAAAGGAAAAAGAAGAAAAACTTTTTAAAGAACATAGGTGTTTTTTAAAGATTACATTACACTTGTGACTGCATAGATCTTCTACAACACTGAGGAGCCTTCGCAATGATTTTAATGCTTTAAAGCAAAGGGAAAGCTCAGCATTTAGGCTCTTAATTAGGAAGAGTGAAAAAAATATCACTTCCTCCTATGCTTTAAGAATAGTACTTTAAAGTATGTTCCTAATATACACCAAATTATCTTTATTGGCTTCCTTCTATCACCTGTTACATATTACAGGTAAGATGAATGATAAATGAATGGAACTGATGTTTTAAATAATAAAAGGATGCTGGTGAGATGATAATTGCTCTTAGTTTTGTAGTTTTATTTTGAAGTTGTCTTCCTTCAAGGTCATGGACTGAATGAGTCACACTGATTTTGGAATATAGGTAGAAGCTAGAGAACACACTGAAGCACAGGACAGAGCTTTGCATCTGAAGATAAAACATCATTTAGGAATATCAACTTCATTACAATTTTGATTTTTATTTGATATTAGGAAGAGAACAGAGATGTGAGGGAAGGTGGCTTAAACATTTAAGTGGCTCAAGTCTTCATTAGCCCTCAAATCTTATTCGTTTACTAGATTACTGTCTAGGGGCTTATTTCCCTTTCCTGGTCTTTCTGCTCTGCCTTGTTTTCTCACTCTCCAGGTCACTTGGTGCAGCTCTTCTCTCAATGGTGTCAAGGAGGCTGAAATATTCTCTAGATATAGCTGAATCTTCCAGGCTTCCACAAGAAACACCCTACATGATTATTAGGCCAAAAATTTTAATTAACATAATCTAATCCTACTTTTTTTTTTCACTCTCAGCTGCCCACCTGGCAGCTGATATTGGTACTTCAGAGACAAATGTGTAACTGCCATATGAAGTGACTTCCTAAGGGCCAAAACCTGTTTGCATTAGTAATGCAAACAGCGCCATTAACTTCACTCTGAATTGATGCTGTTAATTTACATGGTGTTATTTTTCTGTTATTAGTGGTTTTTTCATAAGTCATTAAAAATCCGAACAGAAAACCAATGTAATAATATTTAATACATCGTACAAATTACTTTAATTATGAAGTAGTATTAAAAGGTGGCTAAAAATACATTAAATGTTTTCCTCATGTTATTTTTACAGGTATGCAATGCCGTGGTTGCCAGAGGGAAGTTATATTATTGCAATGGAAAGACAAGGGTTCATGAGACTGTCATATTCTTAACTTGTTCTTTACCATAGATAAACATTAAAAAAAACCCCAACAAAAACAGAACCAAAAAAAAGCCCCCAAACCCAAAATTCCAAACATATTAACTGAATTTTTAAAATGTTGATAAGGCATTCAATTCCAGTTTTTACCATAAACTTTTTTTCCTTTTTTTCTTATTCTTATTTTATTTATTTTCTGGTCACCCTACACTCTGAAGAGGATTAGGACCTTGTTTTGCTGAATTAATGATGTTTGCTTGTTCCTGTCACAAGGATATAGTAATATTATACACCCGTCTAACCACAAAGATTCTTTAGCTTCAAAGGTCTCAAAGATATTTGAAAATCCTAATGAAAAAACCAGCTTGGTTGAACAGAGAGATCTTGAGTGATATCAAGAAGAAGAGGAATGTTTATGAGCAGGTCTCTTGGGAGGATAACAGGAGGGAAGTGAGATCATGCAGGGAAAAAATCAGGAGGGCTAAGGCTCAACTAGAAATCAGGTTGGCAAAGTCTGTGAAAGATAGCAAAAAATCTTTCTATAAATATATAAATAATAAAAGGAGGGCTAGGGAGACCATACAGTCCCTTTTGGATACAGAAGGAACAACAGTGTCAGGGTATGAGGAGAAGGCTGAGCTACTTAATGTCTTCTTTGTCTCAGTCTTTAATTGTAAAGAAAGCTGTTCCCTCTGTGTACAAACCTCAGAACTAGAGCAGCAAAATGAGGCTCCCATGGTCCAAGAGGAGGTGGTCAGAGCCTTGCTTGCCCAACTGGACACCCACAAGTCTAAGGGGCCAGATGGGATTCACCCTAGGGTATTGAGGGAGCTGGCGGATGTACTGGCCAAACCCCTTTCCATCATCTTCCAGCAGTCCTGGAAGACTGGGGAAGTTCCACTGGACTAGAGGCTGGCTGATGTAGTGCCCATCTACAAGAAGGGTAACAGGGAGGATCCAGGGAACTACAGGCCAGTCAGTCTGACCTCAATGCCAGGGAAAGTCATGGAACAGGTGATCTTGAGTGCTATCATGGAGCACATGCAAGAGAACCAGGTGATCAGGTCCCAGTCAACACAGGTTCACAAAAGGCAGGTCTTGCCAAATTAACCTGATCTGCCTTCTATGACAAAGTGAATCGGCTGCTGGACGAAGGAAAGGCTGTGGATGTGGTCTTTCTGGACTTCAGTAAAGCCTTTGACACAGTTTCTCACAGCATTCTGCTACAGAAACTGTCAGCCTCTGGCCTGGACAGGCACACATTCTCTTGCGTGAAAAACTGGCTGGATGGCCGGGCCTAGAGAGTGGTAGTAAATGGTGTTAAGTCCAGCTGGAGGCCAGTGACAAGTGGGGTTCCCCAGGGCTCAATGCTGGGTCCAGCCCTGTTCAATTGTCTTCATCAATGACCTGGATGAAGGCATTAAGTGTACCCTTAGCAAGTTTGCAGATGACACTAAGTTGGGTGGAAGTGTCGATCTGTAGGAGGGAAGGGAATCTCTGCAAAATGATCTGAACAGGCTGGACCAATGGCATGAGGTTTAACAAGGTCAAATGCTGGGTCCTACACTTGGGGCACAACAACCCTATGCAGAGCTACAGACTAGGAGAAGTCTGTCTAGAAAGCTGCCTGGAGGAGAAGGACCTGGTGGTGTTGGTTGACAGCCGTTTGAACATGAGCCAACAGTGTGCCCAGGTGGTCAAGAAGGCCAATGGCATCCTGGCTTGTATCAGAAATGGTGTGACCAGCAGGTCCAGGGAGGTGATTCTCCCTCTGTACTCAGCACTGGTGAGGCCGCTCTTTGAATATTGTGTTCAGTTCTGGGCCCCTCACCACAAGAAGGATGTTGAGGCTCTGGAGTTAGTCCAGAGAAGAGCGACAAAGCTGGTGAAGAGGCTGGAGAACAGACCTTATGAGGAATGGCTGAGAGAGCTGGGGTTGTTCAGCCTGGAGAAGAGGAGGCTGAGAGGAGACCTCATTGCTCTCTACAACTATCTGAGGGGAGGTGCTGGCCTCTTCTTCCAAGTGATAGGGGATAGGTCAAGAAGAAATGGCCTCAAGTTCTGCCAGGGGAGATTTAGGCTAGACATTAGGATAAAGTTTTTCATGCAGAGGGTCATTGGACATTGGAACAGGCTACCCAGGGAGGTGGTTGATTCACCTTCCCTGGAGCTGTTTAAGGGATGGGTGGACGAGGTGCTGAGGGGCATGGTTTAGAGATTGGTGGGAATGGTTGGACTTGATGATCTGATGGGTCTCTTCCAGCCTGGTTGTTCTATGATTCTATGATTCTAAGTGCTGTGACGTGCTTATACGCCTGCAACAGGAAGCAATAAAATACAGCTCACTTATTAAAGTGCATCCACTAGCTATTTTATCTTCTTCTTCTGCAATGGTAATGTTTGCTGTATTTTGAATGTACCACTTTCATGGTGATGTTCATGCAAAAAACCCCACTTCAAACAAATAAAGATAGTATTCAACCATTTATCAGAAACACCTGAGTGGGGTTATTATATGAAGTCAAGTGCCTGTGCATTTTTGTGTGTCCCAGTATTGTACCCAAACCACAAAATAAAATCACAAATTAAATGAGAAAGACCAGGGTAAGATATCAGGTTTCTTCTGTCTAGAGCTTATCAATAAAAGTAAGAAATGAAAGCTAATCCTTTTGAAAGGAAAGCATTGAGTATTGTTATTAAAACTATATTTGGAAACAAATGTCACAAATCTCATAAATCTGAAAGTTAATGTCGTGTAAGTGACAAAGTCTACCAGATGATAAAGTCATGCAAAACAGATAAGCCCTCCTCAAAAGATAATAATGTATCCTTCTCTCCCACACTATAGAAAAATGTACCAAATTAGAAGGTATAGCAAGATCATCTGTTGAGAAGCATTCTCTTCCAGGTCATGTGTATGAACATTTTTCAATATTTGGTAATGTTGTCCTTGCATGTTATATAAAAATGAAGTTAACTGATGTGGTCTGAAACAATGCAAATATCCAAGACTGTTAAGAGTTAGAAAGTTGATTTGATATATCTTCCACAAACAGGTAAGAACTACTCATGCTGAAGAAGTAATTTAGGAAATCTTTTGCAGAAAAACAGAGAAGTTTTGATGGAACTCTTGAATTTTGAATAGGCGATGACTTACACAGGATAGGTGGTCAAACAACAGAATCAGATTATTGACCAACATCTATGTCACTGAGCTCAGAGCAGATTTGGAGAGAAAACTCAAAATCTGAGCAGCAGGACCCCAGTGTATTCTATCTTTAATGAAAATTGCAGTTTAGGTGCAGCACTGTGATAACTTTTCTTCCCAAATGAACATATGGTTAATATGTGCAAAATAGCAAAAGATGAGTATCAGCTCCTGAAAAAACATCACATGTGGCCTTCCATACTTGAGGATTTTGGTGGACCTGTGGTGCAGAGAATACCTTTCTCCTTAGCCCTAGACCTATTCTCTGAGACCTAGACAGGTCAGTCTACTAGGGTAAAAGAATTTAATATTTCAAAACTTTTCAACCCATAACAAGCTCACAAGTGCCAATGTTGCAGAACAATGGACACATCTATTTTTCATCATTTAATTTTTATTTGTACTTCTGTTTTAATTTAAGATTTCAAATCAAGCCTTTACAAAACTTACCTGAAAGGGGAAGATTCAAAAAGTTGTGAGAAAATTAAACCACATTTCCACTGGAAATTGTTTTACAACCTGAACTAGAGCTGTCAGTACCATGAACCCACTGCTATAGATCATGTCACAGAGTATTTGCTTGCTCTGCTGTCTGCATATCTGAAATCCTTATTCTTGATCTGGTTTTATGTCACTTCTCTTCTGTAGGAACCACATTTTCTTTCAGTAAAGTAGAAGATATTTGTTAGAACAGTTTAGAATTCTTTACTTAAAATAGTAATATATTCAATTCCATCTTGGCTATTAAATATTATCCTCCTGGTTGCAGATGAGAGATGCACATGACTCAGATTTAAGATTAATCTCTTCCTCAGGTGATACATAAAGGCAAATTTCCAAGGTTAAGTGTACATCCTATGCATTTTTAGCTGATTACTGTTTTATGAATATCATTTTAAGAGGTGCTTAATTCCCTCTGAAACCATAAAAAATTTCCATCTACTGTGAACACTATCACTGCTAAAGAGACTCTTACCTAGATGAACTTTTATTTTCAGCAGAAAGAAACAGAAGTCCTCCCATAATAAATCTGTGGGAACACTCCAGTTTTAAGGAATTCCCTTCCCCTTTTTTTCCTCTTGAATCCAGCTAAAAATGGGGAGTTGTTCTATAAATAAGCAAGTGAAGGTTAGATTATTGCTAGAAAGCCACAATAAGAAACTTGATTGATGGTGCTGGTTCAGACAATAACACATTAAAATCAGGTAGCCATTCTCACAGTCTTTGCCCTTCCAGTTTCTTTTTCTATAGCACGTCCCCTCATAGATAGGTAAAGCAGCAGTCATTACTTTAGGCATTACAGAGGCATTTCCAAGGCAGGAGGGACATGTGGAAAATCACACCTTATTCAGAGCGGACAGCCACAGTTTGGTAGCACCTTTTCTGTTCAAAAGGAATAGACACCTAACTCCTCAAGAAAGAATGGCAGGTAAGGATTTTTTCTGTTCCAGTGTGCTCAATAAAATGATCCACAGTAATTGTTGAGGGATTTCAAGCTGCATATTCATCATGGGTTAGTAAAATGCCAGAGGCAAGTGTAATCTACCTCATGATTCAGAGCAGGAATGACTTAGAAGAAACACATTGCATAGGTGATTTTTTTCTTTGAGTACTCATATACAGGACCCTGGGGTTCCCCTGGACTCTACTGTTTCCTCTCCACCATGAAATGAATGGTGCTCCTAACAGCTAGAATCTTTCCCACAAAACCAGGTTATTTCCTGTTTTCTTTAAGCTCCAATTCCGTGACTGCTTATATGAAGTTGCAACCTGTTTCTGTCTCAGATAGCAGCCACACTTCATAGAACCAATCATAGAATCACCAGGTTGGAAAAGACCCACCAGATCATCAAGTCCAATCATTCCTATCTAACAATAAACCATGTCCCTCAGGACCTCGTCTACCCGTACCTTAAACACCTCCAAGGAGAATTTCATTCTAAAGATTGTTAGTAAGAAGAGTGTACATTTTATTTTCTCAGATTCTCTGATTTGTCTTCAGTGAACTACACCTCACTCAACTTTCCCATCAACACTACAGCACTGCATGTACAAATAACCCACTGGGTTGAGCAGTGATTAGCAAATCCATGGGTTTCTTGCACATAGCCCTACAACAGCATCTCTCAGCTGCTGCTGCCAACAAGTAAGGAAAAAAAAATCACAGGAAGAAGCAGAAGTAACAGCCAGACCTTATTTTCTCTTGTTTTGTTTTATGAGGTGATACTAATATTTGGAAATGCACCATTTCTCATAGCAGGCAGTAGAAAATTGAATAGAACTGTGTCCTTTAGATATCTAAGAGTCTGTCAAAAATGAAAATCTTCATGAAACTGGGCAGTTTTTGCAATAATCCCATTTAGGGAAAAATCAAGGAAACAATTCTGATGATGACAAAATATTTCATTCCTACATTTTGGGAATAAAGCACTAAGATTTTCACTTGAAAAAAAAAAAAATCACATATTAAAACTTAATGTTAATGAAACGAAATATTTGGAATGTTCTGAAATTTTTACACTTTAATTTTTTTCATATCATGGAGAATTTGAAGACAGTTTAATTTTTACTCAAATTCAGAACTAAATTTTGGATTCTTAAAGTTCTTTGAGAAGTAGAATACCCTTATTTTTACACAGTGCTAATGCTACCAAAGGGGAAAAGTCAACATTTTATGAACAGGAGAACAGAGTAATGGTACCTCTGAGGCTTTATTGGTGGAGAACCATGCAAGTAGGGCTACCATCAGAGCTGATGTAACTTGTTTTTCAGGATAATGAGATGTACAGAAGAGAACCTAGATTTGTCTCAATGAAAAATGTTATGCATCAGGTCACATTTTATAGCAAACTCAGTCTGAGTTTTGGATTCCTTGTCAAATCTTATTGGAAGTTTATGTGAAAGCAAGTTTCGCGTCACAAATGCTCTGGTTTCTAACCCCAGAGTTTAAAATTTGTTTCCACTATGTGGAATTAAATCATGTCTGATTCATAGAATCATCAGGTGGGAAGAGACCCACTGGATCATCGAGTCCAAGCATAATGAATTCCTGTCCCTGTTTTCCTACTTGTCCCTTCATCTTTTATGATACTGCTATCTGATACCAGTGTATTTCCCATAGTCAGGCGAAAGAACCTTCTCCTCCTACCTACAACCATCTGGAACAGATTCTCCCAGTCCTCTACCTACCTGACTCTCAATATTTTTCCATATGTAGGCTAAAAAATAAAAAATGAAAAAATCTTTGTCTTTTTACTTTCTCAATTTCCTCTCCATCCTTCTATTGATATTTTCTTTCTGTGTAAATAAGTTATTTAACACAGTAAAGCCTTTTGGGATAGCCTTTATGTGATAGGCATTATAAAAATGAACTTACATTGTGTCGTGAATGATGATACATGAAAAGACTCATTTGCCTACATTCTTCCTCTCAATCTCTGTTCCTTTATGAGCAGAGAATGGAGTATGCTTAAGAAAAACAAGATTTATTCCCTTTAAAAGCTCTAAGCTAATGTATTGTTGTGTTTGTTACTGCGGTTTCTGTGAGAGGAGAGGCAGATGGATAACAATGTGGGCTCTCCTAAACAAAGCATTTTCCAAATCACTGGCTGTTTTCTGCCCCAGCTCTTCCTCTTTTCTCTTCCTCTTTCTGCTTGATTCATGACAAAATGTATGAGACACTCCACAGCAGGAAAAAAATAATTTTCCCACATGACAGAATTTGACTGGTCTCAGAGCATGAATAGATACAGCTGTACTGTGTACTGAAAACACCTTGAGGCTCATGGTAAAATCTAGACTTCACAGCCGTCTGCACAGTGTGAATACGAAGTGATACTGGGTATTAATATTGTTTACCACAAGGAATACTTATAGTTGTAGACAGCATGCACTTGGGTTCCACAATTCAACAAGAACCACGTTTCTGAGGCAACACGTGGGTATGTAGAGTCAATTACACGGTTCATGTACGCTATGTTACAGTCCCATTCCGGGCTCAGGCTCTCCAAGTCATTCTCCACACAGCCATACGAGTGTGTCATAAGGGACCATGTTTTTCTGCCCCATCCCCTTGAGAACAAAGAAGGGTGAAGCAATACGATTGCAGTAGATTTGACTGTCCCTTCATCATCTTGCACAATGCGTGGGAGTATTTCTGAGTGAGGGCGAGCTTGATCCAAGTCACAGTTTGTGTGAACATGAACAGAGAAAGCAGTTTTGTATACGGGACCTTTTACACCAGTCTGTTTTGTCTGTGTATAGGTCCCCCAGAAATCAGACAACTATTCTGAAAACAGATGTAAATTTTAATGCTAAAAATCTGCCATCAAAAAATCTGACTCTTTTAATAACTTGGAAAATAAAATACTCTTCCTTTTTAAAAGTGTGATCACTGTGTTTTAACTAAATCAGTCTCCAAGATCTTGTCAGTAGCCAGACTAATAATCCAGCATTCTTTCAACAGTCTTCATAATAATGGGCATATTTTCAGCTTTCTCAGGTTGGGCAACTTATCAAAGAGAACTATGTGGCTCCATGCAGAGCTTCAAGTGATTCTTAGCAGCTTACCCATCATGCAGGGACTTGCACTACATTCCCCTGGATTATGGACTTCATCAGAATCTATGACACAAAGTAGGTATCCGATATATGCAGGGATCCCATAGACAGCTAAAGTTTTATTGACATTGGAGAACTGTGCATATTTATTTATTAAATAAGAAAATGCCTCATGTACCTGCACATGGACACATGTACACGCACATGCCATCAGAGTATATGAGGATGAAGAAATCTATGACATTATCACCTGTGATAGAAGAGGCGAGGGAAAGAGACTTCTATGCACCACACTTACTTTACCCTTGTTTTTCATTACATGGATAACCTTAGAGCAGTTCTTGTTAGCATTTAGAAAAAGGGAAAAATCTAGCCTCCTGCAGGGGAGCTATTATTGCTAGAATGTACTAGTATTATCTTGCTTATGGGGGGGCATATTGTTTATGTGGTCTATTTATCAGTGTAGGAATATATCTACCAGTATAGCAATATCTCTGCAGTAATGGCATACAAGAATAAAAGAGTTTTCATGAATAGAGATTTCCTGCCTGTAGCATGTACATCTGAGATACTAAAGGATTATTTACCTATCATTAAGATATGATTTTTTTAATCTAGTCCAGTTTTTCTTGCAGCAGAAATCATATTAAACTCGGTAGCTATTATATCTAACATCCATTGGGCAGCTTTTCATTCTGGGTAACCTAATATAAATGAAGAAAATAAATCCACAACAATTTGTTGAGCTGTCTTTTCCCCACTCCTCCCACCTCCTTTTCCTGAATTAAATTCATATAATAAAATCCAAGTGTTGCATTTCACTCAAATCTGCTTCAATTAATGTGCATGACATTGTATGAAATTTTTAATGGAAGAAAAGAGCTAAAACACAACATTTTTAAACCATTGTGTAGAGTAAAAATGCTGCATGCAACACAATGTGCTTATATGTCACGTAACAGTCAGATGGGCTTTAAAATTCAATGTGAGCCTTCCCAGATTTCTGTTCTCTCATATTTTCCCATTATAGGATGTCTTCTGAAGAGGTTTTTAGGGATTTTCATGTAATGAAATATCATTCAATAATGTAGTTTTAAAAAGTGTTTACTGGTTTGAAACAAACAGGACGAATAGTAATAACTGCTTTAGTAATAAGCAGTCATGTAATGGCAGAAGACTGTAGCCAGTTAAGAGATTCTGAAGCAGTATTGTTTTTTTCTCAAATAATGAATTTCCACTGGATAGTAAATTCTTTATTTTTTAAGAATGTTTTTTGTAAAATGTTTCCGTTTCTCCTGAAGACTAAGGGTAGTTTTGATACTGATGGAAGAATTTCAAAATGAAACTGTAAACAATGAAAAAAGTCAGCTTATCGATATTTTTTCACTAGGGAAGAAAATTACAATATTATGTGAATAGTAGGAGTAAAACTGATTGTATGAATCCATTACCTGTATGTGCACATCAGCTCATTTACATAGCATTTCTAGTTCCCCAGTTTAATGTATCTCCCACCTATTCAAGGTTGCATACATTTCATTTTCACTCTACTGGGTCAAAAAAACCAGAGAATACAGAGCCACCATACATGATTGTATATCACGTTCTCCTTCCCTCCTGAAACTCATGGGTTTTGGCATCTCAGGGTAACAATAAGGGACAGAGGGAGAATGAAGATATTGCTTCACCCAAGAGGTTTGCAGCTAGAATAAATCCAAATTGCCCTTTCTGGCATCTCAACTTACATTGGCTGAAAATTTGTCCTGTACCATATAAAGGAATAGGTCTCTATGCTTTTATGTTACTGTAGCAAGAAGGGGTTGTAATTCTAATCCGAGCTACAATCAGAGGCATCTTTCCCTTCAGGTGAAGAAGATGGAACAAGGTTACTTGTTTATAAACAAATTAATCTACTAAGCCATGGGCTTTTCCAGCTAGGTATTTCAAATGCTGGCTTAATTTTGCATATAATTTTATCTGTGCCCTGTCAGGTGTTTCCCTCTTTAATGTAGTCACATAAAGGTCTGAAACCACTGCTTTCTAAGACTGCAGTTTTGTCCTTTTCTGGAGAAACACTGCTGATGCCCTTGGTAGCACAAGGAAAAGTATAAACTAATCACCTCCTGAGAGATAGCAAAAGAGCTCTCTGCAGGTCACAGAATGAAAAGAGGACCAGACAACTAAGGGTTGACCATAGTTGTACCCAGGAGCTCAAATAAGATTTTCCCTCAATGACTGGAGAGGTCTATTTCTTTCTTATTGACTCTTCTTCATCCTATCATTTTTAGTTTTGTAATTCATTTAAGAGAATAAAGAGCTCCTAATAAAGCCAATTTGAGAACATTAGAAACTCCACTGACTTATTTAAGGGCCTGCATTAGCCTAAAGGTTGTCTTATCACAAAGCCTTTGTTCAATAAAGTCACATCTCCTATAATAACTAAACTCCATTGAAATACTACAGTCAAGTCTTGCATTCTGCTTTTATAGATGCATAACACACATACAATCATACTTTGTTTATTCATATTGTTTATTGGTTCAAACATGATTTTTAATGTGTAACATAAAGAGTTTTTCATGTTTAATTCCAGTGTCAACTACATCATGCTTATCTTTATCTCTGACCTCTCTTACTTCCAAGCTAGCGTTTTTATAGGATATCCACACATAATAAAGTATACAAACAACTTTTTCATGTCATCTTCAATGAATTCAGGGGATACAAGTTTGCACAGTCCTCTGCACACATTTTATTACTCCTACTTTCATTCTACAAGGCTGAAGCAAATCATGTCACAAATAGCTGTCTTGCACTCATGAGCTTGATATACTATTTTTCTTCTAAGATCCTCTCTCTACTCATAACTTAAAAATCTGACAAAAACTATTCCACATTCTATTTTCTCACTTTAGTAAAATTCAAAATGTTACAGAAAATCCTGTTCCAAAACTGACAACATCTCTCAATCATGAGTTGTTATTTTTAGATAATCAGGGAATATGATTGTATGCAATAAATAGATAAGGCAAGGCTTAAAGCTGGTATAAAATAGACACTGAAATACATGGATCTAAGCCAGTTTATACCTATTGGTGTTTTTGTTCAGAGAACAAGATGCAGAAAATATTTTATAGCATTTTATAATTTTTAGACCCACCTAGCAGTGACTGTATTTAATGTCATCTGCATGTCAAGTACCTTATTTATGAATGTAGAAATGTAAATATTCACTTGGTTCAAACTGAATCCATACGTAACTGTGTGTGATATTGTATGTGTGTGTAAATTAAGTGGGATTTGTTGACTCTTTCAGCCTTTACTAAACACAAGTCATTTTGTACTGAGATGTTCCTTTTGCCATATTCTTTATTCAAGTGGTTATGTTTCCAGCTTGACATTCATGATAGGTGTGACAGATGGCCATCAATGATGGATGTGAGAGTTACTCTAAGGAAACCATACCCACCCTGTGGTTAGATTTGGGTTTAGACTTAGAGGCTAGAAAATAATCTCTAGATTGTTTACATTTGGTTCAATAGCCCAATATTTCTGTAGAATTTTCTCAGCAAATTTCTCTCCCTAAGTGGTGGCATGAAGCAGAAACTGACTTGTGAGATTTTTGTGCTCTTTGGATGTCAGAGGTCTTATGAGATCATCTGTTTCTTCCTAACATCTTGGGCCAAAACCTCATGAGAATAGTTGTTCTTGGAACATTTTTTCAATTTAAAAACCAGCATGAGAAAAAGTAGGCCTTTTTTGGATTTGGATCTACCACAAAACAAAACTTAATACTTTGCTTAAATATACATATTTTTATTTGAAGTCTCCTTGCTATCCCCATTCCTTTAACATTCAAAAGAGAAGATCTAATTTCAAGATAACTTCTAAGGTCCTTCTTGCATGAGACAAAAAAATGATATTGTATTCAATGGTAACTTTCCAGGCTCCATTAGTTCTTTCTTTTCACTGTTTCAGTTTGGGTTTTTTTTTTTGGGGGGGGGTTGTTTTTTTTTTTTTTTTAAACTAAGAGCTAAATGTTACATTAGAATTAACACGCCACCTATGACCACTTGTGTAACATATTGTTGGAAGCTTCTTACCACCCGAAAGCAAACAAAATATTTGCAGTGCTGGCTTTTATGAGTTAGTTATTATTTCTTACAAGAAAATGAGAAAAAAAAGGCAAACAAGACTACTGAGGAGAAATAACAGAAACCTGGCAATATATTATTCTTGATTAGACAGCAGAAGCTATTGTCACAAGAGATGCAATTGTTCAAAACTTTAATTTTTTTTTTTTATTATGCAACATATATAGCTAAAAAGATAATTCCAATGTAATTTTACTCTAAAAAGCAGGTTTTGGATTAAAGCAGAAATTAGGCCAATCTTTGAGGACTGAAGAGAGTGGAAAATTGCTCTTTCTTGGAGAGTTTTTTTGTGTAACTGCTGACTATTTATTACAGGGATTTACTTCTTAAATTAGCTCCTGTATACAAATGTATTGAATTAGCCAGACATTTGTCTGATCCACAAGTTCATTATTCAGATTCCTACATAATAAACAGGGAAATAATCATAAAATAGCCAATAACAAATGTTTTTCTAGCCCAGTGCCATAGGACTTCTCTACTCAAGATGGCCAACTTGCCTTTTGAGCTTCATTTGGCTCCCAGACAATTCCGGTGTGCCTTCAGCATTGGGTCTAATTCCTCTGGCCACAGGTAGGTGTCTACTAATGTGGAGGGTCTTCAATAAGATAAATCCCCAGCTGCAGGTGATGGCTTCTGAGTAATCAGACTCTGCTTAATGGAAGAATGGGATGTGTGTCAGTGTCGGTTCTGATCACTAATCAGTTCCCAGAACTTCCCCATCCTTTTACTCTCCAATGACTACAGCTTTGGCCTTGAAGAAAACATGAGAGAGCATTCTGTATCAGGAAAGTTAAAATCTTTCTTCTAAGCCATAATTACCAACAATCTCAGCCATTGTTCTGTAATGAGGTTTGATGGTTTAAACTACAAAGAAGCACATTTAAAATATAGAAGTGTGTTGCTGGGTTTTGTATGTTTTTATTGTAATTCTAGAATTTACTTTCTTTTAGTTGATAAAAACCTGAAAGCAAGAACTCATTCCAGATAAACAAGTGCATGCAGTACAGACATATCAAAAGGAATTAATCTATACAGGTATAGATAAAAGAAGCAGAAATATAGGCAATGGATAAGAGAGAGAGAAGACAAAAGGCAAGGAAGAAGTCAAATATGAATAAAAGAGAATATGAAAAGACTATTGTATTATGTTAATACTATGTGAAATTAAAGTACTTTAAGATCTTCAGATGGAAGATACTACCTAAGTATAAAGCATTATAATTTTTTTTTCTAAAACTTGAATTGAGTCAATGCAGTGTGAAAGAAGCTTCTAAATATGATTATATGAGACTATGGACACAATTTCTGCCAGGTAGCATGAATTTCAATATATTGCTATGTTATTAAAAGGAACCAGCAGTGTGAACCCACTGTATTATTAAAAAGTTACATTAGCCTTAATAGTTAATCTGGTATTCATATTCATATTGTGGGCTCTTCTTCTAAGAGAATGTAACAGCTTTCTAAATGCTTTTAACACTTCCAGGAACAAAATAAAAGCATGTTTAAATACTTGTTGGAAATTATGTGTAGAATTCTCAATAAGGGAGTTATTGCATTGTATCAGAAGCCTTCAGAGGTGCACCTGAGAAATAAATTTTGTAAACAATGCAATATGTATATGTGCCTACGGCTCTGTATCAAGATTACCTGTATCTATATATACAAATATCCTTATCCTTTT
The DNA here is from genome assembly GCA_033558105.1 of Coccyzus lansbergi. Classification (NCBI taxonomy): domain Eukaryota; kingdom Metazoa; phylum Chordata; class Aves; order Cuculiformes; family Coccyzidae; genus Coccyzus; species Coccyzus lansbergi. The sequence goes on from JAUMJK010000038.1 coordinate 2,471,917, forward strand.
CTGTCAGTCCAGAATCACAGAATCACAGAACAACCAGGTTGGAAGGGACCCATCGGATCTTCTAGTCCAACCATTCCTATCTAACACTAAACCAAGTCCCTCAAGACCTCATCCACCCGTGCCTTAAACACCTCCAGGGAAGGTGAATCAACCACCTCCCTGGGCAGCCTATTCCAATGCCCAATGACCCTTTCTGTGAAAAACCTCCTCCTAATCTCCAGCCTAAATCTACCCTGGTGGAGCTTGAGGCCATTCCCTCTTGTCCTGTCCCCTGTCACTTGGGAGAAGAGGCCAGCTCCCTCCTCTCCACAACCTCCCTTCAGGTAGTTGTAGAGAGTAATGAGGTCTCCTCTCAGCCTCCTCTTCTCCAGGCTAAACAACCCCAGATCTCTCAGCAGCTCCTCATAGGGTCTGTTCTCCAGCCCCTTCACCAGCCTCGTTGCTCTTCTCTGGACTTGCTCCAGAGCCTCAACATCCTTCTTGTGGTGAATATGTTATACAGGAGGATACTTAACCTTTCAAAAGGGAGGTAAGGTTGCTTCACAATTCAGATGCAAACTAAAAACTGGATAAATACTTCACTACATTTTATAAACAATCTGCTTTCTGATAAATTATTATGGAACAACTTTTTAATGTATTTTATGAATTTTGACTCTGAATGCATATGTGGAAAATGGATTTTGATGAAAGAAGTCAGTTCTTTCTAACTCAGGAAGAGTAACATAACCTAAATGAGATTTGTTGAAACCCACTTGGTGTCTGCAGTTAAAAAGAGAGGGAGTAGAGGGGGACAAATGCCAGTCAAAAACTGTGGGGTAGCCTATCTCTGTTCCCCAGTTCTGAAGGGAGCTGTACTGGAGCTATAAGAAGGCCTCATATTCAGCTTGGCTGCAAGTTCAGATTGGATTTCCTCTTTGCAGCTGCTCCACATTTCACTTGCACAAAATCCAAACATCTGGGTTTAATGTGACTAGAGTGGATTTCAAGCTTAATTCTTCCCTCTGTCTCTGTGTGTGTGAGTATGTGTATGTGTGAAGTTATCTTTTGAGGATACTTTATTTCTTTGCTGAGCATTTCATTAATTTTCATTAATCTATTCTGGTGTGAGGTACGTGATCAGTAAAGATCCTTACATCCTGAAGTATCTCCTGTTGTGTTTCCAGAATATGCCGTTATTTGTATTGTCCAGAAAACAGACTGAAGATTTAAGTGAAATACACCTTTCACCCCCACCCCCAGAAAAAGAGTAAGAAGGTAAAAAAACCATTTATGGCACCATGAAGATTGATTTTTGAACTCTCTCTTTTGGCAGTGCTATATCTTCCCCCTCACTATGTCTTATGTAGATTGGGAGCAATATTAAATTTCATGTGCAAGAGTAGAAGGAAAAAAAAATCAGAGAGTAAATAGCTGGTTTACTTATCTTGCCTCCCAGTTTGATTATGGTAGGTTCCAGAGACCACAGGTGGAGGATACTGAATTATAGCAAATAAAAGACTAAAACATAACAAAGCTACCTGAGGCTTTGGCTGAAGTCCCTGTGCAAACTGTGATTAACTGAATACCTGCCCTGGAATGCTGGTTTGGCACGAGTTTATACACACATGAATGAATCTGTCTGCATACTTAGACACTGCAGTTAAACTTCTTTCTTATTAAAAGAAAAAGAAAAATAAAAGAGGGTGTTATATCCAAAGTTGTTAAATATAGTTAGATACTGTCTGTTTTGATTTAAGGTCCCTATCCTCAGAAGAAAAGTGAGATGGAAATTGAGGCAGAAAGTGTAGAAGAAAATGTAGAAGAAGAGGAGAAGCAGCAGCCAAGGACATGTTTGGCTGCATGAGGGCAGCTAGGCAGACTTTGTCCCTAAAAATCAGCATTTCTCTGGGAAATAGAGGCAAATCTTTTTAGTGCAAAAAAATGAAGGTCTATTGATAAAAATTCACTTTAGCTAATATCCCAAAATCAACAAAACCAGCAGTCGAGATCTATATTAATGGCATCTAAGAGATAGTATAGTGAATATAATTATAACACATTCAGCAGAGTAAACATAAACCCGAAGTTTTCAAAAGAGTCTAAAGGAACTGAAAGTCAGTGGTTTGTGAAAGTCAGGGGTTTTTCTATGTGGAAAAACAGGTGAACACACTGATAAAAGACTGTTTCTACTGTAGTTACAGGACCGGTGTAGACACACCCTTACACTCACAGGTGCCTTTTAAAATTCTTGCTCTGAATTACATTTCAGGCTAGTGCAAATTAATCCTCGAAGGTACTTGATAAGGTTAGGAAGGCTAGACAATGATTATGTGTTAGAGTCTATTAGACTGGTTTCTTTATGATCTAAAGCTTCATATAATTGCATGGGCCATAGTACTTTTAGAGGTGAAAAGTCATTCTTTGCTATTGAAGAGCTTAAACTGAATATATTTCCTGGCTTTTTACTTTATTTTTTGGTACTTTCCATGTGTAATCCATATGTTACTAACACTTTGGATCCTGGACATCTGCAAGGTAAACCCAAACCTATTTTACTCTTATTTCCCTGTTCCCAGCAGAGAGGGCCAGAGCACATCTGAACATTATTGTTTGCATACATTTCCAGCTGGGAACACAATAGCAAGTGCATCCCACACAGAAAAACACACTAGTGTCCTAGCTGCCTCTGGCTCACATGACTTGAGACGGCTAGATGTTTCCTCTGCCTTTCCTGATGTAGGCATGCCATGCATGAACTTCAAATTGAGAGAGCGCTCACTCTTGATTTATAATCAAGTCATGAGCTCATCGATGCTCCAAAATAGTCTATTGTCCAAATGTTGTTGGGTTTTTTTTCCAGGAAAATTTTGCCAGTATTTGGAGTACTGGCCCCAAATAGACAATATTTCTTCTCCTTCATTTAAGTTATTTCTGACCCTTCCTTGGTTTGAGTCTTATTATTTCTTTAGCCTTTTCTCTTAATTTTCATGGAAATACTGAGCTTCTCAGCAGTAATAATTTCTGTCCATGCCAGCACAATGGAGGGATCTGGTACCTGCTGCTATCATGCAGGTGAAAGTAAACCTGTCCCTAGAACTGGTGCATCAGATAGCCTGATTATTTTTTATTTTTCATATGTATGGTGGAATCAGCATCAAGTGTGACTTTTTTTGAGTCTATAGTGTGGTCAGCTGTTGTTGTGAGCATTTAGTGAAACTAGAAGTAGTTCCCTTAGCAATTGTGCCTAAAATCAGCCTCACTAGGGAACCACTGAGTTCATCTGACAAGTACTTGGAGATAATTTCATTCCGCACCCAATAACACCCCAAACCCTTTGCACCGTTGCGATTATTTTTATATTACAAGGTTTTCCTAAAGACTTCTGGGCATCCTTCATTTTTATTACAATGGGCAATGAAATCTCCTCATGTAGGTGCATACCATCTGCAGTCTCTACATAAGGTTGCACACCATACACAATAAACCCACACACAGCAATTAAATTCAGAATGGACAGTTCATTTTGCTTCTACTTGTTTTGTGAAAAAGACTTCCCTCTCCTTCATCTGAATAGGCAAGATTGACATAAAAAGAGGTACTTCAAGAGCTGAACTCATCTACTGAACACAAATACAGTGAATTTCTGTATATCTTTAAATGTTTTATATGTCCTAGTCATATATAATTTATTGTGTTGTGAAGCTGAGCCCGTCTTTGAATGAAAATTTTACTGTCAGAGCCTGGGGTACTTTAGTTTGATGATTTAAAACTCCCAATGCGCTCATAGCAAATAGCACTTTTTATTATAGCATGTTTGTCCAAGAGGTCAACTTTCAGCACAGCAGGATTTCTTCCCACTATAGAATTATTTCCGATGGCAAGACATCTCCTGTCCTAATTCAACTGGTGTTGAAAGCAGTAGCCAAAGCAGTTTTAGAGGCTCATTAGACTGGACCTGTCATGCACAAGAAAAGGGTGGAAGCTTCACCTTTTCTTATGCAGGCATCCTTGCTAGCAGATTATGCAGCACGTTAAATGCTGTGTGCCTGCTTGTACCCGTTTGGTTTTAAGATTCCCATTTATAGTTTTGCTCCAGTATTTCATTTCCTCAGAGATGATGTTGAATTTAAGCTGCCTTGTGATGATGCTAAATTCATTTCAGAGATGAGTAAAAGTGACTAAAATTATGTGCATGTTTCCTGTGAAATATTGTATATCAGGCAGATCTTAGATTAAAAGACAAGCTTGACTTTAAAGGTAATATGATTAATTCCCTCAGTCAAAACCAGCTAGATAGTTTTCATGCTTATGCTGATACAGTATGGATGCCCTATTACACCCATTTACAGTCTCCATCCCTTTGCCATTAGCCCCTGCTGAGCCTATTAAGGCGGTATCAAGTCAGCTTGTCCCTTAGTGGTAGTACACAAACTCTCAGAGTGCTGCAGAATTCTGCATCTGTCCTCTTACCTGTCACTTCAGTCTCCTTATACTGATGTTAAAAGAAATCTTTACTGTCAGTCATATAACCAATTCACTTTGTTCACAGGCTGTGACAACCTTGTTGTGTTTTTCCCACCACAGAAACGACTTCTCTGAATTAGTATTCTCAAAATTTAGACTACCTCATTAGTCTGAATAAATTTGAAAGGCTCCTGTTCACATTTTTTTAAAAAAATGTAGTTTGGCTTTCCTTGGATATAATTTAAGCATCTTTAGGAAAACAAATAAAACCAAAACAAACAAAAACAAACAAACAAAAAGAAAGAGACTCACCAAGTTCCAGAATGTTTATTTTATGATTTCAGTGATAAAGAGTCTTTCAGTGGATTCATATTAGATAAAATAAATTAAATAAAATCTTTCAACTTCTTCTGAAAATTTGAAAAAAATGACTACTCTTCCAGAAAAGAAAACAGTGCAAATTTCAATCATTTTGATAGTTGACTATGTCCACCAGACCAGCTTGTTTCCACATTAAAAAAAAGAAAAAAAAGAATAACTTTTATACCTCAACTAATCAAATCTAACCCCATCCTCCAATTCTGGATGTGTGACCATCACTGCAGTACTCAGATGAAATGAAGATATATCACCCCCTAAAAATTTCTTAGGACTAAGATAATAAACCACCATTTTTGCTCTAATTTTCAAAGCCTTAACAGCTAAAGCACTTAATTCTCTACTTTCATGAAATCATGAAGGCATTTTCATTCCATCATTTCATGCTACAGTTAATAAATGCAAGGCAATGTTATTAATATTTCCTATTTTTGTAAGGGTTGAAGATTGGCTACAGGTGGACAAGGAGATATGACAGGAGATTAATCTGGTCTGCCCCATCATGGATCTCATATGATGCAGTAATATGCAATCACAGGCTGACTAAAAGTTCAATGTATTGAGTGCATTGCTGTGATTCTGCCCTCTGAGCATTGTCCTTAATAAAACTTTCAGACACTGGCAGTAAGATGGTATCAGGACACTGTTTTGAATCATGCTGGATTCCCAGGAAACCATAAGGGCCAGGGAAATGTCTTTCCAGGAAAAATAACCTATGATTTATACTAGTAGAGTATTTTTCACAGGAGGTTTTCAATGTTTTACAAATAAATAAAACATGGAAGCAAACAATGATGACACCCACTTTTGGCATGAAAAGCGGAGTAGAGGGGAGCAAACCTCTCTCATTCAAATTCCTCTTTTTATTAGTGTCTCTTCTGAGCTTTCCTGGCAATATGAAAAACCAGCCTAGAATCCAGAGAGGTTAAATAATTTACCCAATGTCACATCAGTAGCAACTGAGCCTCAGATTGGAGAACCAAGGTTCTCAGAGTTTCACCTAAAAAAAAGATCATGTCTTCCCTATTAGCTATTAAGTAAAAAATATAAAAATATCTTTGCATTAACATCAGTACCTTGAAAGTAAAAATGAGAGTTTGGCCAAAGAGATCTTATATAATTGACTACAGAGTCAGGAGGGACAAGATAAATCAATTGGATTAAACCATCCTTTGCTACAGACTAGAGAAGTTTGGCTATGTCTCAAGGATATGGAGAATTAGGCTAGACATTAAGGAAAACAGAGATACTCTCAAGAGTTCGGGGTAGATATAGCTGTGCAATGGAGCAGAACAGATTAAAAATCCCAACCTAAGGAGGTATTAATATATGAAACTGAAGGATAAAGCCATGACATAGTAGGAATAATACGATGGTGCTCAAAGTGTGTATTTGCTATACTCCTCTCTTTCCTCATCAGTTGTTTTGTCAATTCTTCCTCCAGCATGTGACAGTATTGTTTCTTCTTCTTTCAATATCAATGGCTTTGCCTGACACCAATGACTCATTGTGCGAAGAGCCACTGATGTTCAGCAGTTCCTAACTTGCTTCATAATGCATAAGAGGTCAGCCATGTGGAATACAAATATCTGCACATTTATAACTTGGTTTGCTTACACAGATCTACATTAAGTCCTGCCCTGAGAGAGAGATAAACAGAAACAGTACAAGGTGTTGGGCACATAAATGCTGTATGCAAGAGTGTAGGCACATTTATATCTGAGTTTGGGGAAGATAATTATACTGAATTTGGCTATGATTGAAGTATTTTCTCCACTTTTATTGTTCGTTATCATTTCCCCTTCTTAGTCAATGGCATTTAGATTCTCTCTTTTTCTTCTTTCTCTCTTCTCTCTCTCATCTTTATTTTCTGGCTTAATTTCTCTTCATCCATGGGTGCCATTACACAGCAAATTCTGGACATCATTACAACAACTGTTTGGGAGTTAATGGGATTTTTCTTTCCATATCAATCCTAAAGGATCTACACATTTCTTTGTTGAAGTTGCAGTCATGATAAGGCCAAAATATTCTGGAAATGCTTCTTCTTTTTGGATTACCTTGTATATCTCCTGTAGTTTATTTATTTCCTTCTTTCCTTCCTAATATTTTATCTTTCCTTCTTCTTTTCCCCTCCAATTTTGTCTCAAATTTCATGCTCAATTACTGTTTCTCTGCAACACTTAACACTTTTATCAGAGGGAAGGATCATGCAAGGAATTTTCAGAAGAAAATGGAGTCAATTTCCCTCACAACTACAAAAAGCAAGTGAAAATAACAAATGGATTGACTACATTGATTGATCCTGATTTATAGCTGAAAATTGGATCCAGTGTATCCACACACACTTTCTCCAGGGAGTAAAACAGAGGCATACTGCCTCTGTCAGCATTCCTATGCAATGAAGTTGACTTTCCTCTTTGTCACTCATCCCTCCCTCTCTAGTCCTGTCTTCTGTCTTCTGCTTGCATGAAGGATAGCTGTTAAAATACAGGTGTTCCCTTATCCCAGGCACTTACTGTGATTTTGAGGACACAAAAAGCCTATGCTTTATCATACAATAGTGGTCAACTTTCTACATGTTCTGAGGTCACTGGTCCACTGTGCACGCATGCACCTTCCTCTTTACAACCATATGTCTGCTGGAGATGCTCAAGTGGCTTTGCAAATCAGCTTCCTCCTAGTTAAACTTTGGATTTTACTCTTAGTTACTACTGAATGGCAAAGGAGAACTAGTAGGATCTATTCATCATAAATCTGATTGGGAAATCTTTATTTATGAGGGTAATTGTTATTCACATATCTGGGATATGTAGGGCAGTGCCCTTGCTTAAATCTACTACCTTAGTTAATTCATTCCTGATCTAAGCAGAGTAATAATTAGAAACCTCAACATGGCCTAACCCAGCAAGACTGCCATACCATGAGATATCCACAGAAAATGGGAAGAAAGTTACAAAACCAGCTGTTAGAAGTTTCAAACCTTGATGACAATAGGAAAGGGAGGGGTTAATTATTCATTTCTTTAGAGCATGTTACAATGTGATTTAGTTAAGCAATATATTTATACTGTGGAAAAAAAAAACCAAAACAAAAACTGGGACACAGCTTACATGATACAAACAGATGATGAGACCCCTGTGTTAGCATGACTTTTATAACTTCTGTCTCCAGAGACAACTTGCACTTCTTAAAGAGTCAGGTTGCTGTCATTGTCTCCAGTCCATTGCAGGAGCTGCTTTTGTGCTGTCCTCTAGCAAATGACCTCTGTGACCACTTAACCTCTGAATTTTTCAGAGGCAGTTCTGGGCTAAACTCAAGTTGCTTTCCTAAGGGAAAAGTCTGGAAAGCCTTGTACTTTAATACTCAGTTTCCTTTACAGCACTTCATTTTGCGTCTGGTTCTACAACCTCCAGCCATGCCTTTTGTTCTTGCCACACGGCTAGGTTATGGGCCTGAAGATAAGCAGACAACAGAATAAAAGAATCATAGAATGTCCTGAGTCGGAAGGAACCCACAAGGATCATCAATCTCAACTCCTGTCCCTGTATAAGACAACCCCAACAGCCACACCATGTGTCTGAGAATATTGCCTAAATGCTTCTTGAATATCGTTAGGCATGGCACTATTACTGCTTCACTGGGGAACCTGTTCCAGTGATCCATCACCCTCTGTGTGAGGAACTTTTTCCTAATGTCCAACCTAAACCTCCCCTGCCACATCTTCCTGACATTCCTTCAGGTCCTAAATAATAGAGTCCTCCTTTCAGTGCTTCCCGTGTTCTTTCATGGTAAGGTGTAGATGTTGCTTGCTGACAAGGAGAATGGATTTTGTAGGCACACTCAGCTGGGGGTAAGCTGAGGACAATTGCCTCAGTGAACAAGTGATGATGAGGATCAGCAAAGTCAGGGGCCCACATTAGGGGTCACTCCAGGAATCACTTAACTCAAGTAAATGATGTCATGCTGAATATAAAGCCACAAAATGGTTGCTTGCTCAAGGTCACCCAAAGATGCTCCGGTAGGATAAAAAAATGAAGTCAAACCCTTCAGATTCTGGACTAAATGTTGCAAAGATTAGACAGTTTTGTTCTACTTTATGCTAATCACACCATTGTGATGCCAGAGTTGATGTGAAAGTCAAGAGCTTGTTGCTGTTAACAAGTAAGTTCTTGAGTTGTCACAAAGTCCATGGAAGTTTAGATACAGTCTTCATTAGACTGGATTGAGCCCTAAATATGGGTTTAATTTTTTTTTAAAATATCTTAAGTTCAAGGGCTTTCTTGTTCTACAAAATTGAGCAACTACAGTAGGTGATAGCAATCATTGGACAATTAGGTTTTGTATCATAATAGAAGGCAATTCCCCCTAGGAATAACAAAGTGTCAAACTTTAAAAGGGCAGATTTTAAAACTATGAGGAAAATGGTTAACAGCAGGCTGAAGGGCAAAGTAAAAAACTTTAAAACCACAGAAACAGCCTGGAGGCTATTCAAGAACATTGTGTTAGAGGCACAGATGGTTTGTGTATCACTGAGAACAAAACCAAAGTAAAGTGGTGGGAATAAAACTATGGTTAAGCAGAGAAGCAGAGGGCTTAATTGAGGCTAAAAAAGCATCCTTTAAAAGCAAAAAAAGGCTTCCTGAACGACCTAACCAGGTGAAGGTGAAGCCATCTTATATTGATGAAATGTAAGTAACAATAAGATTAGCGAGGAAGTGGTCAGCTAACGGTAATGAGGATCTGGTGAGTTTAGACACAGAGACATATGGGCTTGTATCATGTGATTGTGGGACACTGAAGAACAGAAATGTCTCATTATCTTCTTGAGATTCCCTTGCATTCCTACTCCTTTTTTTAAAGAAAAGAGCCTATTATCCAATCAGGGAGTTGAAACAAGACAGAAACCAAAACAAAATTCTTCTACAAAGGTAGCATAGCTTCCAGCTTGTGCGCTGGTTATGTCTTCCATCTTCTTGTCCAGGCAGGCTCCTCCCTGGCTGCTTTACAGCTTGCCCGTTGTGACCTGGTCAGAGGACCAGAAGGCAGGTCCTTTCACTCTTGTATATTCTGGATTTGATTATTTACTTAGAGCTTGAAATTCTCCCAGTCACAAACATTTTAGAACAAACTCTACTCAGGTATGCTGACATAATTATTTGCTAAAAACAGTCACAATCAAAACAAGTGTGTTACCTGAATGTGTCTTTGTACAAGAACTAAGAACTTGAGTACTATAAAGATCTTAAAGGATGTAGAAGAACAATAAGATATAAAGTTTGGAAGCCTTTTTTTTCCCCATAAAAATTATAAGGGATGATTCTGTGTCAGTTTAAAGGACTGAGAGAAATTGAAACTACTAACGCAGATGTAATGAGTGAAATTGTGAAATTCTAGTTTAGCAATTATTGATGGTTTCTCAGTTTAGTAACATAGGCAGTATGAATTCTAATGATAACTCACTAAGACCCCAAAGTAGATAAAGCAAGATTAAATCTGTGGGTAGCAGTTCCTGCTTAGAATCAAATCTGAGAAAATAAAGTATAATTTACAGGCATTTCAGTGATTCGGTTTAATGATTTCAGAAGACATAGTTTGTTTGAAGTGGGATGGAGATGGGGGGGAAATGAGAAACAAACATAAGAAACATCACCTAAACAGAGGAGAGTCAAAGGAACTCTTCTATATCTGTGCCAGGAGATAGCAAGAAAGGGAGGGAAAAGGACGAAGAAGATTATTCAGTAACCATGCAGATTGTGGGTAGGGAAAGATGAAACTGGGGAACAAGGCAGTTGGAGGTACAGATTAGCTAAGGAAGGGCTGTGAGAAATGTTTGGTTTATACAGGAAGATTTTGGATAAACTTTTATCACTGTTGACCTCCAAAACCCCTGTGTACTTCATTAATCATCCTGTACACAGATGAGAAATTTTATAACATCTGGTTCTTTCCTGAAGATCTCCAGTGTATACAAACTTCAGCCTTTAATTTCAAATCACTGTGAACTTTAGAACAAAAGTTGAGATTGAGATTCTGCGTCATTCTCAAAAAGAGAAAATTTACATCTCCAGCCCTTAGCAAAGGATTATTTTAGGTTTGGGGGTTTGTATTCCTAGTTTAAAGGAGAAACTGCATGCCACTAATCAGCCATGGCACATGCACACACATACACTATTATATGTGAATACTTCTCCAATGCTACTTTATAAGAGCCTTGGACTCTTCAGTTTGATTAACACTTTGATATGACATACATTTTCCTTGAAGAAAGCAAGGCCATAGGGATTTGTTAAAAATTCAGAAAAGGAAGAAACTGTGAAAAGATTTAATTCGGTTACAGTAAGTAATACATTTTATTAATGTAATATGGACATAAAAAAATGTTAAGCCCTGTGAGAAATTAGGATAATTTTGTTTGATCCTTTATGAATGTATATAATTATATTTATGTATGTGTCTGTATGTATATCTATGTTTATGAAAATATTGTTATGCATGTCCCTGTGTATGAATACATTTAAAAATCAAATCTGTGACCACAAATCAGCTTAGCAGAAAGAGTACAATGTGGACTAACGCACATCTTTATTTTAAATACGTAGGATGGTAAGACAAAAAAATACTAAAAAAGAAATACATATTGTTTTTGAAGATGAAGCATCAATATTGTTGTAATTTTAATGTTTGTTGCTGGAAAAAGGTCATCTTTGGCGAGGTCAGGTTTTTCTTAAGGTCATTTCACATTGAGATATCTGCCTGCTTTTGACATTTCATCTAGAAGAGGCACAACTATTCTGACACATGAAATGGGTTCTTTACAAACCCAATGGCTATTTCTATCAACATCTGTTATTCTTACACAAAAGGGGAATATGCATTGATTGCAAACAAGGCTTCACATTTTTTTGAGAATATTAATATATATCTATTTATATTTAAAGGTACAGCAATGTCCATCTGAAATAGAAGAAAACACTGATCTATAAAAGACTGAAAATACCCAACCATGTGTACGGCATCTTTACTCATAAATACAATTAAATAAATGTAAAGTTGTTAATTGTTGTTGGTAAATTGTCACACTGCTTTCCGGAAAGCAGCAGGGCACTGAAATTCACTAAGCATTTGTATAATTACTTTGTGATATTGGCACAGAAAGAGCAGAGCAAAAGTATTTTTCTTTACATTTTGTGTGGGATTTGTAATTACATTTCATTTTCTAAATTTCAGTTCCATTTAGCATTGAGTAAGGTATGAAAAATCTGTTGCCATATAAATCCCCCAGCTTGTACCCCCGTATTTTCTAACCCCAGAATTGTCATATGTGTGTGGAATGACATCTATGTAATTAAAATAAATTCTGTCAAAGTAATTTAGGTTCACAAGGACACTTTTATGTTTTCTGTAACACAATCTGATTCCACTGTCTGAACTCTGGTCTACTTCAAGAGTGTTTCACAGAATTCCTTTCCTCAGGAGCAGCATAGAGAAGACCGTAGTTATGTTCTTGCTCCTCATTTGCAGACAGCTTGATTAAGCCTTGGACAAACCAAAGCAGAAGGATTTAGTTGATCATTCAGCAGTTAGGATTGGCTAGCTGAGTATTGCAACCAGTCACTTAGTGTTATATCTATTCCTATTCTGATGGTCTATTCTTTCTGAGCTGTTGCTATCTCCCAAAATGAATGCCATTTCATCAGAAAACAGGTTTTGTTTTCTGATTATATTCATCTGGCAAGTCCTCAAATTTGCTGTTTGTGGATGTTTGTAGGAACATGGTTTTGCTCACATAAGTATTTGAGAACAGTGAATAATAAAGGACATGAACAGGCTGAATCCAAACCCTGTTCTCTAATCTAGCAAGCTGCGAGTGAACAATTTTTGTACTACGTCTACTGATTCACCGATCTTGCAGCAGCAGTAAACTGCGTGTTCTGAGTAAATGTGCTTCCCTACTTTCTAAATGTATTACTTAACTCTTCTACAACATGAAGATGCATAGCAGACATTCACAGAGAACTACAGGTGCTGCTTTTCTGGACTGAAGCCATATGTCCACAGGGCATTGAAAAGGTTAACATCCAGGTGTAGGAGCTTTATTGTTGGAACATGTTCTGTGTTGCTTCCAGACTTTGGCCTCAAATAAATACCTTTAACATATTTTATTAAAGTGTCATACTTAGATTTATTTAATATACTGAGATCCAGAACATGTCAGCTCTGTGGATGACTGAAAAATACTTCACCAGCTTTTGATAGCTTCACAGGACAGCAAAGCAATCAGCTCTTATTTTCCACTGACGCATCTCTGTTTGAAAACAGGACTTGAATGTTCTCAGTTTGTGCGTTGACTGATAGAAGGAAAATACAAACCCTTTTGTATTCTGCAGTGTTTCATTTGATTAGAAAATAATGCTTGGGGTCTGAATATACTGAAGTAATATTAAGGAAACATTAAAACACCCTTAACTCTCCCATTTTGTGCCTTGGGCAGTGCAGTGATCATATGAAATGTGTGGCCTTTTCTTAAATGGTTCCATCACAGTAGCAACTGCTACATAATGGTACAAATAAAAATAATGCTGTGGTGTAAGTAGTGGCTCTGATAGTTATAGTTATTCCCATGTAAAACCTGAAATAGCAAAACAGTTTTCCAATACCATCATTAATACACTGTGCTTGGCCAAACCATGGGCCTGAGAAGCAAAGAAGAACAAAATTAGTAACTCATATTGTGCTGATGTGTATGCAAGTCTAAACTTCTAATATCTCCATTTAAGTAAGTGGGACACATAGAATTTAAATTAAGTAGTAGCAAGATAACAGTATGGCCTATAGTGGAAAAGCAAAGTCAAATTCATGGCCCACAATTATTTATCGCATAGAACAGCCTGAAGCTACTTTCAACCATCAGACTGAGGCTACACATAGATAAAAGAAGGTTTTGGAGAGTTATCGATTCAGAGATAGTGAGAATTCCCAGTCTGGGTTTACAAATATGGTGAGTCTTTATTATTCTGGCAGGCAACCTGAAAAACATTAAAGGAAAATTGGCTGACAAGGGCCTAGACACGTCTCACTTAATGGGAACTAGAAACTAGTTCTTATCAGAATGGACCAACCTATATGTAAGGCCAGTTTGATATCTCCGTACTGGTTTACACAATTGCCTCCACTAGCAGTAAAACCAACAGCTTCTGTACTGGAAGCAGCTTAAGAGGGTCTCAGCCTTGTTAGCACTGTAATAGGATCAGATTGAATGATGAATGTCTCCCCCATCTGAGAAACATAGCTTTGGTTTCTTAAGGATCAGCTCAATAGTGGGTCATAATTTTTCAAGCAGAAATAAAGATAATTCAACATATATGGATGAAATCTCTTTCCAAAAAGAGTTGATCAGATGGGGTTTTTTTGTGGTAGATACACATACAAGTTCATTATTGAGGTAGCTGAACTCACTTTGAGGGTCAATGGGCCCAGTGCTACTTGCTTGTCTTTATCCTTCTGCCCCAACCAGTCAAGAGCAAAATGTGAGAAAACAAGAAAGCAAGAAAAAAAAAGGGTATGTATCTACTTGCATTGATTTGGATAGCAGTATGATAGTTATCTGAGTGGGTGGTAGCCTGACAGTGAAAGAATTTGAGGAGGAAGTGCTGAGTGAGAAAATCACTGCCTAAGAGAAGAGTTGCTTACTCAGCACATAGAAATATGCACTCTATAGGTGGGTATTTAGTAGATTAAGGTAGAGGAAGGAATATGCAGGAAGAGGATAACTGTAGAAAAACTACATGGAGGAGAGGAAAGAAAGTTGTCTGAAGTGATAGAATTTCTTCTGGGAGAACAGCATGGTCAGTGCTGCCATTGCTGATATCACTGTCTACTGACCTGTGTCTTTCTAGGGCACAACATTGGGGTTTTAAGCTTTCCTTAATCCTTTTCCTATAACCTTCTATTGAAAGGAAAGAACAAAAGAATCATTCTGAATTTCTTCCTCATCAGAAGACGGTGATTCAGATTTCTTCTTCCATTTTTGTCCTTTGTTGATTGAGTTGTCAAGCACCCAACCTTGGCAATAGAAGCTGAAATGAGCAATGTCTTCATAGCTTTTTCATGCTGTATTAGTGCTGAATAACTGAGCCTTATCGACTGCATGCTGGGTCTGACATTCAGCTCAGTTCCTTTGGAATTTTTATCACAGGCTTTTATATGACACTTAGAAAGGCCTTACCCACGAGAACTGTAAACTATTGAATTCTGCTTTTTCAAGAAACGCCTAGAAAGCATCCACATCTGGAGGAATTCTGCAGCAACAAGTATGTGCGATAAGCGGAGACCATTCTTAAAGAGTATGATCTACAAGTTGCACTGAACTATGTCCTAATTCCTTGGAGTATCACTGATGATTTACTCAACATGAACTCTTACTATACAATCTAACACTGTTACTGTGCTATAAACACTTATTGATACTCCTGCTGATGGCGGTAGAAACAGCACTAAAAATACTGGATAGTGTCAATATTGGAGAGTGGTACAAGACAATTCATGCTGTAAAGATAGTATGTACATTGATAGTTCTAATTCCAGCAAGGGATCAAAGAAAGTCATTACAACCGTCTCTGACTTACTCACCTGCAAGACACTGAGACACAGAGATAATTTACTCAGACCCGAATCCTGTATCCAATGCATTCCCTAGTATCCCAGTATGGGCCAATTTTGTTTTTCACTAGTTCCTGACAAACTAGTGAAGTGGATAAGCTCAGGGTATTAGACTTTTTAGACTGAATGGAATTCACTTCTTTGATTCCTCATTTACTGATGCCTCAATTCACTGTTATAGTAACATACATAATGATATAATGACAATAGGAAAATCTCAAGAAGCAATGCTTTGATTCATTTTGCATGGGCAGAGGAAAGGCTAGGAGGACAGAGGGGAAGGAATCTCATTTCACTAGGCTGTCATCCCTCTTAGATGCTTCTGGATCTGATGTCTCCAGTATGTTTCCCATCACAGCTGTTTGATATTGCTTATTCTGAAAGTATATTTCCACTACTACTCAAAAAACCCCAAGGCTGTTTTTGGAACAACATGAAATGTCTTTACGTGAAGCATTCAGATGATCTCTCAGTTTTGAAGCCATTCTAATATGAAGACATGCTGTAGAGTCATAGATGCCCATTTTTTGACATTCTTCTAATCCCATAATTTTTTATAGCCTCTATGATTCTATGATTAATCACACATTTGAGGGCAAACAGGTTTTGTATGTATTTTTACATAGACAACATTTTATCAAGATATCAAAATCTAGCTTCTTTTAGAGAAAACATAAATTATCTACTGTACCTCTTAGGCTAATCACCTCTCCTTCATTAATGTATTTCAGTCGTTGCTCCTACTAGTGTATGTATATTTTTCTCTTCCACTTTCATTACAACTATGAGAGAGCATCATAACAAACAACCTCTGGCACCTCATCTTAAATCAGAAGAAGAATGACTATTCTCCATAGTCCACAGCTCTGCTCTATTAACATTTTCTCCCTACCTATCTACACCTGACTTCACCTTATGTCTTGTTTACGTGAGTCTTTCATATTTTTATAGTTTTTTAAAGTGAAAGAAGAATTAAAGAACCCCTCTACTGTACTGTTGCCTTTTGCCTCAGAAGCAGAAAGAGTAACTGTACTTCCCTTCCCCCTTTTTGGTGGCCACTTTTAGAGATACTAAAATATTCTGTATGGATTGGGTCAAACTATCCTGTTGGAGTTCAGCAGAGCGGCTGAACAATGAATAATGATCATGACTGTTTATTGTTATTTATCACTACTAGCACTTCTTATTTTTTTTCCAGCTATACAGTCTGCACAAGTGAAAAAAAAGCACAGACTTCTTCCTAAACTGCAATTACTCTTTATTCAAAATGTTATTCACAGGTCATTGCTAGGGTGAAAATTTAACATGAAGGCAGGATTAATTATCAAAATCTTGATGCAAAAAAAAATAGTTTAAATTCATAAAACACACAAAACTATGTTATCTCTATTAAAGAATTTGTGCTTGTCATCTATGTATGCTTTTTATCAGTGTTTTAAGCTAGAATCTTCTGAAAACCACTCAGAATTAAAGAATTTCCATAAATCATGTTGTAGAAAGAAATACATATCAGACTCAATTTTAAGGAAAAGTACTAATTTCCAATTGTTTTAAAAACAGTTTTCCAGATACCCTGCCATCTTGCCTAATGGCCATTAATTTCCTCAGTCTCTCATAATTTTAAAATTCATACAGGTAAACTCTATTAAAGCACATGGTGGAGTTGAGCTTGAAGCTTTTTCCAGATATTATATTCCCTGCAATGAATCTGTAATAGAAGTGTGTGTAAGTGCTTTCAATAAATTTTCCATGTATTCACAGAAACAATGTAAAAGACTATGCTTTCATCTTAAGGTTTTCTTTAGAGGGGTTTAAAAGTTTAGGATAAAGGATCATCAGAAGACAAATCCCATAGCAAGATGTCTAGACACTTTCTTTTCATATCATATACGTTTTCACTGTGAGTGAGAGGCAGGCACCTTAATGTTAGGTAAGGTGGATTTTACCTGCTGATGCGTCCCTTGAAGTTTGTGGCCAGAGGCTAGTTGATTCATATTTGCCAGTAATGATGGCTTATTTGTGGTTACTAAATCATGGAGGAAATAATAATAATAATAAAAAGTAAATCTTGCTATTTTTAACATATTGTTTTGCATGCAGGGCATTGCCACTGAATTGCATGAACTGTGCTAGTGAATCTACATATACAAAAATCCTGCCATTTTTTCAACTGTAAAATAGGATATTGTGCTATAACTGGGTTTGTACTTGTTTGTGGGCCTCCGAGCAAGGAGATCTGGGTCAAATTCCATAAATAATCCATGATATTATTTCCATTGAACTAATTCAATATTTTACATACAAAATCAGATTTTAGGAGAATAATTAAATGAGGTATATTACTCTTCCTTTAATTTTTATTGTACTACAAAACCTCTAACAAAGGTAGCTTGCTTTCTTGTACACTTCTGTGCTTACAAAATTAGTAGTTCTTATTACTTGTTTTACAAGATATGTGCTTGATCTGATTTCCAGGAAATAGTTGAAAATACACATAAACCCTCCTTTTCATGTTTTCCTCAGCTGATGAACTGATACACGACAGAATCACAAGAAGCAAAATATTTGCTCAAAGTTTTTCTTCTGAGATAAAGTTAGGGTAAGGAGTCTGTCTTCAGAACAAAGGTATGATGTACAGAAAAATATTTTTCAACAGAAGCACAGTATCTCATCATTAGATATAGAATGCATTTAGACAGTTTCAGGCCAAAATGTCTAATATGAATTAGTATCCTTCTTGGATAAATGGATTTGTAGAGATATTGGATGTGAACCATGCACCATAGGGTTTTCTTCATTTGCTTGTTTGTTGCATTTGTTTCCTTTCTGCATAGAGGCAAATTTTCTGGGTTGTTTTTTTTTTTTTTTTTAATGTATGTGAGAAATTAATGGTCAGTCATTCAGTTCTGAATGTATTTACAGAGAAAAGGGAATGTTAAGGTAAATATTCTGAAAAAATAATTTCTGGAAGCAGCGACAGATTTTCAGATTTAGTTGACGCTTTGATTTAATAATGTATCACACAATCCCAGGAGAATCAGTATCAAGAAAAAGATTATGTTAAACTTCATGGAAAAAAAAATACTGCTTTAACTCTAAATTCAATAAAATGTCCAAGATTAACTGAAAATTTTGCCTTTATTAACAATATTTTTCTTCCTGTTTTAAAGTGAAAAGTTAATTTTCTTCTCTGTTTTGCTATCCCTGTTTACTTGTTTTTGTTATAAAGTAGCAAAACAGTAAGAAAACTGGGTGAGAATGCAAAGAAAATCCCAGCAACACCTTTCCCCCCTCTTTTATTTTGCAACAGAAGAAATGAGGAAGTAAAAGAAAATCAAAAGAAAAATGACACAGTATTTTCTGAAAGAACAAACAAACAGTTCAGCTTAGAAAAAAATATTTTTTCTATTTATTCTTATTAATTCCTTTGCTGAAAAAATAGATGTCATGGAAAGTTTTACAAAACTCTTAGGATGTGATTGAAAAGGTAAGTTGGGAATTTTGAGTAAGCTCTACTTTTTAGCATCTTTTTGATATCAAAGACCAAGTTGTTATTATCATTATTAGTTTTAGCATGTGTACAGGGTAAAATACTGTTAATTTGCAGCTTTTGCCTTTTACTTAATAAATTGTAGGGTTGTGCTCTGCTATTTTTAAAGTTCAGTACAGTAAGTGGCAGCGATATAAATATTCAACTTCTGTTCTTTCGGTTCTGAACAGGGCTATTTTAAACAGAGATGCTAGAGCTAAACAGTGCTGGGCAGTTCAAGAAACAAATAGCAAGAATTGGACCTTATTGGTTATCATTTGCTTCCTTTCACAGAAGCTGCGCTTTCAGATGCTTCCTAGTGTCTAGGCAGCTGTATTGGCCACAATTTTTTAACTTATTTACTGTCAGTATCTTGCAGTCATTCTTCCTGGGTGTTGCCCCTGCCATCAGCCATACATATGTCACTTGCTGGCAGAATCATTCCAGAACTTGCTTCAGGGAATTATATAGGTACGCATTTCTCAGGAAATGGACTAGTGCAGAATGTACTTGTTAATTTTTAGTCATTCTCCTTCAGAGAACAAATTCCATTCTAGGCACTGTTTGGCATTAAATTAGGACAATCAATATATTTATTGTGAATTAGCTAGCAAAAGAGAAAACCTTTTTTATTTATCTCTATGTTGTTTCTGATTTTGTTTGTTAGATCTGTGACACAATTTTTATTTGCAGGTACTTGCAGAATAGTTTAAGCAAACAATTTTCAGTCTGTCAACTGCTTGTGAAATATTCACACCAACTATTGGCTAATTATTGCTGCTAAACTGTGATTGCCACTTAAATTATACAATACTACTTTTTCTCCTTCAAGTCAGTGGAAGACCACTTCTGAAAATGGAGGCACTTATTAAAGTGCTTAAAGTAAAAGAAGAAGATAACTTGAAGCATCATTTTGGAAAATTTAATGTGTGAATTTTCTCAAAAGCTATGAAGCAGAGTTCATTAAAGACACAGCTGGGATAGGACAATGGAATAAAATGTGGTGTAATTAACTTATATAGAATAAATGATTAAATATTCATAAAGGTCCTCAGCTTTGGCTCCTCTATTACTACCTTGCTTTGAAAGTACTTACTTTTTCTTTTCCTTTATTCAACCTGTAATCACTAGTATGGCTGCATGTATGACAGGCAGTGGTTATAAGTAAGCCACTGTAGTTGACATCAGCTCCAAGTTGTTTTTCCTTCGATTGGGATTTCTTGATTATGCGCTGAAAAGATATTTGATTGATAGTAGAATAGAAGACATTTTAAGAGAAAAAATAAAGCAAATTCATGCCAGTGGGGAGGGGAGTTACCTCATTAATGGAATAATCGAGCTGTTAGTTAATTTTACTTGTTATTTGTAGAAAAGGGCAAAAATCTTCCAAGGAATTAATATTCTTCCTTCAAATGATTAAAAGAACAACAAAAGGGTTTGTATCTTCGATATATTTAGTAATTATGCTCCTGACATCTTTTTTTCATATCACTGAAGGCAGATGTTAAAAAAAAAATACTGGTAATTTACAGAACATTGTTAGAGTCACCTTTTCTTTGCCCCTCCCCCAGCCTTATTAGAAACAATTTCTAATTTCTAAGCTAATTGATAATTAATATCTTTACCTTTGTTAAAAACAGTTACTTGTGCATCAAGACCTCCAGTTTGATACAGTCAGTAGATTTTACTGTAATGTAAATAATGCATAAAACTAATACTAAATAATATTCTTGCAAGATAGATTTTATGTTTCATTTATTATAGTCTCCCTTTTTATTGTACTCCACAGCCTTTGTCTCCCTCTAAATCCAAAAGAATTTGTGGTAAATGACTATTAAATCAATATCGAAAATATGCTAACATTTGAACATCATTAGGCATTGGACTAGAAGGATGGCACAAAATATGTCAGTTCAAACACTGGAGAGATCTTTGCCTCTTTTTTCCTAGTTAACTTCAGTAAAAGTTAATTTTCTGTTAAAATTTTTTTCCTTTCCCTATACATGCAACTGCTGTTACAGAAAACCAAAGTCTGCATCTTAAATTTAATGAAATTGATGATGCTTTCAAACTAATACACCTTTGGCCATGTGAACACAGGGCAAAGGAATAGTATCTGAATGTTACTACCCAAAACACACTGCTGGAAAATTACTCTAGAGTTTCCCTGTAACCTTATTCTTTCCCTTATACACATCTCCTCTCAGACCCAAATGAAATTAGTCATACACCAATATGACTGAAGCTAGGAATAGCATTTTATTTCCATAACTTATCCTTATACCAGGATTTCAGCTATGAACAATTGTGAGACTGGTGAATGCAGAGAGAACAACTGACTAATGATTTCAGGATTAGTTCTTATCTACCACCTTATTTTGATAGCCTTTACGCAAAGAGAAGCCCTTCATGTAGGAATAGACTTGAGATGAACCAATATCTTGTAACAAAGCAGAGGGGTTTAGATATCTATTGGCATGCATATGCAACAGACATATAAGGAAGGGGTGTGCTGGAAGAACTGTCTCCTGTGCAGCCTGTCCTGTCTCACGGGACTGAAAAGTAGCACAAGGAACACAGCACTGCAGCTGTACTCTGACAAAACATCCCTGTCCTTGGTATGTCAAGACACTATTAGCCTCCTTCTAGATTAGAACTGCCTTATAGCAGGAATCTCACTGAAATACTGAGAACTGAACCTGTGCAATATCAAAAAAAGTCTCAGGAAGCATTACAAGCTCTTGGCATGAAATTTAATTTGAACAACCACCTACCTCCTGCATTCTCTGTAGTTTCTATAAAGTCTCAACTGCAGAAAAGGAGAGAACATTTCAGTTTCCAAGAATCAAATGAAGGGCAAACATATCAAGGCCTGCTTGGAAAAAAATTTTTTCAGGTTCTGACAGGGAAATAGAAAAGAAGTTGCTTATCTAAGACACTGCCTCAGCATCATGAAGAGTTCAAGAATTAAAATAACTTTTTAGTTCCATGTACAAACAGACACTGGGGTTTCTGACATAGGCACGCCAGTGTAAAATTAAACAATTATTCTGGTTGCTCCTCCCTCTACTCTATTTCCATCATCACATTCTTGTAAAAAATGACCAGTCTATACACCAGACTTTGAGCATCAGTCTCACGTAGACAGGTAGTCATCCACTCTGCAGCCATAGAAAAACAGATTTGATAGAAAATGAATCAGAGAATATCAATCTGCTGAAAATATGCAAGCTGGTATCTTCTTTCTTTCCCATAGATTTAATTCATCTGAGTCTCACTGAAGAATTCTATTGGATAACCTGGGCTTCTTGGTGTATAACATGACGCAAACTTGCATTTATCCATACTTGCCATGCAGAACTGGGAAAAAATAGGATTATTTTTGTTTCTGCTAAGATAAAAATCAACTATATTTTGATTTCAAAAGAAGAATATACCATACCACATCAGACAAACAGAATAAGTACTAAGTATTAATAAAAATGTAACCATCTATTTTTTCTAGATTTTGAGCTGTGCTTGACTGTCTTCTCTGAACAATAACAGAAATGAATGTGGCTCATCTTGTTTTGGAACCACAGGGCAACCATCAGTGGTTCATCAAAACCATTCTGTTCTCTGATTTAAAGCAGCTAATAGGTACAAATGTTTGCTAAAGGACTGCAACTAGTTAATTTGGGTGGGTTTTTTCCACACAAGACCTCATACTGCTCTTCAACCTGCTGAAATATGAAGTGCCAACTGGCATAACACTGTAAAATTCTGCTGCTAATATAAGACATATTAAGCCAAAAACACAAGCGAGTCCTAAAGAAAACAGAAGGCAAATATCCATTTCAGATTAAGAGAACAAGATCAAATGAGACAAAAGGGAGAAAAATAAAGGTAAAGCAACAAAGAAACTGGAAAAAAAAGAAATCCTGATTATATGGTTTTGAAAAGTTCAGGTTTAATCTTCTTGGGTAAGCCCATACAATGAAATATGAAGACACACAGCTACTTGAAGTATTTGCTGCATTCTAATTCTGTGAAGTCATCATATTCATATTTAGAAAACTTCACAACTGGAGCCGGGTATAATGCAATTTCCCTTTCTGCAGACATTTTCTGATATTATGGCAAATCGAAACTTTTGGAAGGGAACTGAATAAATTGAACTGTATTTCAATTACTTCAAAATTATTTTGTTTTCACCATTTTCCCGTTCTTGCATGTAAGTATACTTACTTTGTTAACTGAAAAACAGCTTCAAATGAAAAAGAGAGTTTCAAATTTCAAAATGTTGAAACAGGTTGATAAGTTATTTTGGTTAAATTTGCTCTTAATTTTTTCTCAGAAATAGGAAATTAGTCAAATTAATCCTTTGCTGCTTACAGTTTTCATTGCAGTAAATTGCCATTTCATGATAAAGATATATTTTATAAAATCCCTGCCAGCTAAGTTTAAAGAGAAGAAGGAAAAGAAAAAATATTTTTGCCCAGCACTGCAAATTGGCAATGACTCATCTACCTTCATGAATGTTCTCACAAAACCAAATACTCTGAAATCAATACTGCATTGTCCAAGGAGGTGTTCTTTGGTTCAACACCTTGAATTTTTTTGGTTTTTAAAGAGACAGTTATTTCTGGCAGAGCTGTTCATTCCTAACTGGTCCTTCTGTCAACCATATGCACATAAAGAGAAGGCTTTTTTTTTTTTCCCCTGTAATGCTTTATTTTTAAGGGGTAATCAAAGTTTCAAAGAAGTAAGTGGACATTGATGTTCTCCCCAGATCTGCATTTGCAGGATACTTGAAAAGTGATCTAAGAGGTATTTGCAGGATGCTGATACCAGCAATCTCTTGTAGAATTGCTGAGCTCTGAGGAAGCTTTGCTCTCATCTACAGCTCCC
Source organism: Coccyzus lansbergi (assembly GCA_033558105.1). NCBI lineage: Eukaryota > Metazoa > Chordata > Aves > Cuculiformes > Coccyzidae > Coccyzus > Coccyzus lansbergi. The sequence continues at coordinate 2,495,822 of JAUMJK010000038.1, forward strand.
AGTGCATGAGGTGTGTCACTGTTTTAAATGACTGAAATATCTTTTCCTTACTTTCCTGGGTGTATCTTTTCTTTTTGTTTAATATCTTTGGATACCGACATTTTTTATATTGGCATTTTGAAATATCTTTTTCTTATGCTCTGTTTGCTACTGCTTCTTACACCTGCACTACATCTGCACAGGACCTATAAGACAGCAATTGTTCTCCTGACCCAGGATTAGACAGACCCAACATACAGCATCAGATGGGATGACTGTTTCAGTCCACTGGTGCTAGAGACAGAGTACAAACAGTAGATCTAACCATTATTTTTTGTCTCTTTTCAATGCCTTCATAGATTCATAGAATCATAAAACAAACAGGTTGGAAGAGACCCACCAGATCATTGAGTCCAACCATTCCTATCAAACACTAAACCATGCCCCTCAGCACCTCGTCCACCCATGCCTTAAACACCTCCAGGGAAGGTGAATCAACCACCTCCCTAGGTAGTCTGTTCCAGTGTCCAATGACCCTTTCTGTGAATTTTTTTTTTCCTAATGTCCAGCCTAAATCTCCCCTGGTGGAACTTGAGGCCATTCCCTCTTGTCCTGTCCCCTGTCACTAGGGAGAAGGGGCCAGCACCCTCCTCTCCACAACCTCTTTTCAGGTAGTTGTAGAGAGCAATGAGGTCTCTCCTCAACCTCCTCTTCTCCAGGCTAAACAACCCCAGCTCTCTCAGACATTCCTCATAAGGCCTGTTCTCCAACCCCTTCACCAGCTTCGTTGTTCATGTTCAACTCAGAATCTTGTTCCCATTGGTGACTGGTTCCATCCTTGAGCATTTTGAAGGGATGTCTAGATCTTCAGTAAGCACTGAAGATGCAATCAAAAGGCATGGCCAGCAAATGAATTATTTGTGTCTTACCAGTTAAATTCCTCCTTGATTCAATGGATCCTGGGTCATATCACTAAATATGCATAGAAAGTCTATGCATATTGGTCTATTATTTACAATAGACCAAACCAATGGAACCTGCACAAAAACAACAGTATAAATAAATATAAACACATTTCATTCTTCAGTTTTCCAGAGCAACACTCTAGGACTGCTTTCCATTTCCGATGGGACCTGACTATATGGAAAGTACAATATACAGTAGAATTAACTTTTTTTTTTTTATTCAGCCATTTTTTTGCTGTTCTATACACAGGTCATGACCTCTCACCTCCTGTTTATTTCTTCCCATGTTGACCTTTCACTGAAGCACAGGGCTAATTTTGTGCTCCAGTGACCAAGAATAGGAATTTGTCACTTTATTCAAAATGGAATGAATACAGGTATGTCTGGCATTCTCAGCTGGGCTTAACCCTCTGCATGCTGAAAACAGTCAAATAACCAAGTGATCTCTATTAGGAAATATCTTTTCTGAAGTTGTGCTATATTTTGTAACAAAAGAGCTTTGCTTCTTTTGTCTGAAAAAAAAGGCTTTTCTTTTTCTGTGCACAGCCGGGTACAGTTTTCTTTGTTGCAAAATACAATGAACCAAACAGAAGAAAATGACAGGTTAGAGGTCCATAGAAATTTGCAATGGTTCTAAGGGAGAACTTTCATTACCATTAGGAAATAACCTCCATCTTAATTGTCTGCTGTACAAACAAAGTTTTATGTGTTATCTTTGAGAAAGAAATAACTAATTTCTCCAGTAAGATGCCAGTAATGAATTCTTAGGGACTAATCTTAATAAGTATGTGCAAAGTAATCTATGCTTCTCATGTTGAGTTGTAAAATATAATTCTTTTCCTTATGCAAATACTTTCACTGGTACTTATCCATCTATTCAAATTTTCTGTGCAGTAGGGCTCTTTTCTCAAACTGCATAGGGAAAAAATGTCAGTGGATCCATGCAGGATTTGAAGTGAACACTTAGAAAGTCAACAGTTACTAAGGATGAGGGTGTCAGCAAAAAACCGCAGTAAGTCTCAAGTGCAACAGTCAGTAGATTCAAGTGGTACCTGCCAAAACGAAATAAGTTATTCAATGAGCAGTGGACTTTCAAGAGTGTGATTTCCTATAAACATATCCTTCACACATCTGTTGTCTTGCTGCAGCAACCATTGTCCGCTTTTTCCTCCCGCTGGCTATGCTACCATATTTTCAGTTCTTCATCATGTGCCCTGATCTTTTCTCCTAAATAGACCTGAACATTTTTATCTTCCTAGATCCTGTCATTACCTGACAAATACATAGTAATACTCACACCTGAGCTACATACATACCTCTGCACCAGCCAGTGTGTGAGAGTTGGCTAGTGAAGAGCATGACACTGGTGAGCTCATGGCACTGCCCTTCCTTCATCGGAAACACTAATTTGAGCCACTAATCTCACAAAATTCTCAAGAATTTACATATCTAAGCACTTTAGCACCTTAATTTAATCTATTGTTATTAAATTAAAACTTTATTTGTAGTGAGAACATGAGACACAAAGAACATATTCATGTAGGTTTCCCAGGACCCAGGAAACCAAACCTAAAAAAGTCTCAGTGACTTTGGAACTGTTAGAGGTCATAGACTGACACAATCCTATGTTTTTATTTAGGACAGAGATCTCCCAAATGTGTTTCCAGATAAGTGGTTCTGACGTCATGAACAAGAAGCAAGTAGCATTTGAGATAACTTGTGCAGAAATTTTGTACCTCTCAGTTAAAATCAATAAAATGCTATGAAAAATCAAATTTTTATACTTTTAATAGACTAGACTCTTGAAATTCTTTCTAAAATTCAAATTCTTCCCTATCTTCCAATAATGTCGGAACCATGTACAGGAGAGGAGCATAAAAGTGAATTGTGAAGTCTGCTATATGGACTTTTTGTGTGCTGCAAATGAGTGCTGATTCTTATTGTGTTGTTTTTTAAATCTAAATCTGTGACCCTAGGGCAGGTCCTGCACATGATTTCACTGTGTGTGCAGTATTGCCATCCCTCTTTCCTCCATGATGAGTTCATGGTTGTCAGCTTTGGAACAGTTTGGCTTCACAACAGCCACATGAACAAAAGATGCTCCAAGCTGCTAGATTCTGAATCTGTTTGTGGGTGGGTGCATGCACAGGCAGCTTCAGGCAGACAGTGAGATTCAGAAGTGATGTAGTTTGTTTGCTTCTCACTTTAATCCTCTAAATGTTTTCAGTTATTTCCTATTCTGAAAACAAGGAAATACACATGTACCTGAAATGGAGCATGGTACATTTGCAATGGTAATCAAAGTAACAGTAGCATTAATGTTATAGAGAAGAACAACATTTTTTTTTTCCTTTAAGTTAGGTAAAAAATGTCCCTACTTTATGCTCTCCAAGGTGTAAATCTAGATGTTGAACTTGGTTAAAACATGATTTCCAGGTTCACCTGAAGCATGCAAAAATATAAACATAAATATACATGTGACTTAATAAAAGGCCAAGAAAGATCCCCAAATCAATATAAACTATTTCAAGCTTTTTTCTAACTTGAACAGAATAATTCTATGAAAGTAGTCAAGTACAGAATCTAGCTAATATAGTAGTTACCGGTGGTTGATACAACTTCAGAAATTATTCTTGTCCATCCTATGCAGGGTATTTTAGTCACAACTAGGAGCATATGCTTTAGAAATGTGATGTCATTGCTTGTTTTCAGCCTTCACTTCACTAAGTGCAAAGTATGATGCCAAGTGAGTGGAGCTCAGTGAAGAACCTGTGCTTCTGGACAAGTATACCTTTAATAGAATACAGTATTATTACTAGACCTGCAATTAATTATATTGCTGTCAAGTCAAAGACCCAGCTTTCACAAGCTAGTTGAAACTATGCTCACCAGTGCTGCCAGAGCACCTGGTTTTTTATCTGCTCATCAATATCTATCCCTATTTTTTCAGAAATTATTGCTTCCTATTTAAATATATCAGTATTTATGTACACAGATCATTGATTCTTACTGACCTACACTCTCCATGGAGCACTATTAGAACCAGATCAGCAACAGCATCTTGATCTAGTTGGGAGCTCTGGCTCTTTCCCTGAACTGTAAGGCTTTGTGCAAGTGGCAAAGCAGGTAGCATCAGCACAAAAACTGTTCCTGCTAGTCTTGTTATTTGCATACATACTGCTTCTATGGTGACCACTTTACTCTGCTATGCTGAATGATGAAAGGAGGGGAAAAAAAACAACCCCACATTCTAAACAGAACAGAACAAGATCCTTAGACAGAAATGGAAAACATACCTGAATAGCTCAATATCACGATTCCCATTTTTTACAGTATTTTGCATGGGAATTTTTCCTCTGTGAGCACACACATGCTCTGATTTTGATCTTTTAAAATTTCTACATCCCTTGGGTTGTATTCTTTCACTCTAGAATAACTCTTGTTTTGATAGATGAACTGGAACAAGTGTGGGCTTCCTCACAGCCACTTCCTGTCAAACTGCCTATGTGCTAAGCAGCAAGCTGTGCAGTCAAATGGAAGGAAGCACTAAGTCCACTTTTCCCTTATCCCTTCCCCATGGCAACCTGACCAAGAACAGTGACCCTCAGCAGCACAGCTGAGGCCTGAAACTGTGCTGAATTACACTGAAAGAACATCTTCTGACCTTAACCAGCAGAACCCAATGGAAATATGTGAACTGTAACAGCAGAACCCCTTGTTCAAAGTCAAATTCGTACTGTACACAGCCAACATGGGTCAGATCCTTTCAGGAAGCTGACTTAATGATTCTCAAATCTAATTTAAAGTGAACCACTGAACCTAGAACTGTTCAGCAGACAGTTTCTGCATTTAGAGGGTTTTACACTAAGCAATCAAAAAAACCCAACATAGAAATATCACACCTCCTTGAATTAGGTATTGAAATCAAATACTTTTTCTGATGGCTGACCTTTGTCAGTTACATGTAAATGGAACTGATGATGAGTCATTGAACTAACATATTAGCTACTCCTAGTTGTTGATGGGGTCAGCAAGAAATCTACCACATTTTTAAACAAAAATAAAACCATCTTGTAAGTATTGTACATTACTTGTTTCATATGTACTTCTTGTACTTAATGACATCCAGAAACCAGTGCCAGCAAGAAGAGGAAAAACAGGAGTTGTTGGTGGTTTTCACACTTTCTACCAAGTGTAATGAGAAATTTAGCACCATAAGCTTTGTTTAAAGAGAAATAGCAGTATCTATTTGTTGTGCTTTCAACCACTTAAGTAATAAAATTCATATCAACAGTTTGTAGAAAAAGACTTGAACTCTCTACCTGTTTACCTTGGTTAATATTGTTTCAAAAGAACTACAGCCTATATTATAATGCTTCTGCACAACAACTCTTTGGCTTGTGACAGCAAGGTAGACCTATAGTTCATTACAAGAACACTGGTTCTATGATTAATTTTTACAACATTATTAGTAATCTGGAGCACAGCTAACCAGGGCTCTATACACACTTTTGAGTGAGAGCACCTTACAGTTAACAGCTCTAATGAATGTATATAAAGAACATTTTAATGTCAGGATGAAGCTCAAAGGTGGCTGTTTCTAGAACTCACTTATTTTGTCATCTGCCCATCTAGTCTGTGGGCTGCTCTCGAGGTAACGCCCCATGGAACATAGCTGATCTACACAATGAACACGTCACTGTGGTTATCCCAGGCATCCAGATGAGCTACATGATTAAAATTGGTTTTGGCCTTCCAAATTTAATCCTACCCTGTAGTTAGAATGTCCTCGTGTAGCTCCAGTGTGCAGAGCACAGTGTCCTAAACCAGCAGAAAAAACACTGTATTATGGCAATATTTAAAATAAGAAACCAATAACTTAACAGATAGAATGTTTTCTGCTATAAATACTCTTAAATTTTAAAGTAACTTCTCTTTTGCTTATCCGGATTCACTTTTTCTCTTCTGTTGAAGGCCTTTTGGCATTTGTGCTGGTCCTCTGAATCTAACTATTTTGCCTCTCTTCCAGTGTGTTACCCAACTCTGTTGTTCCTTCCAGTATTTGGCATTTGCTTTGGAATTATGTTTGTCCATCTGTTATTTGTCCTTTTGGTGATGCGTTCTGCCGATTCCCATTTGTTCCTCTCAGCTTTCTCAACAATTTGAGCTTCGGAAGTGTAGTGGCATCATTCAGTTCTATCTCAGCTCAGGAGTGCATTTGTACAGAATGACAGAAGGAGCAAAAAATGGCTGAGATAAGTGTTGCTTTTTCATTAGGAACTCACACTTCTTCCAGTGGTCCTGTTAGCTGATTTCACTTGTTCAAGGTATGTGTAATATAAGGGTCTTTCTTCTGTTTTGGTTTCTGTTTTGCTTCTTCCATCTTTCTGGATGTTAGTAAGTAGTGTAAAATAATGAAAAGGCTATAATATAAGCAGATACACTCCAGTCCTGACTAAGCTTGTGCTTTTCTCATCCATGTTTCTTTTCATTTCAGTACACATCTACTCTCTTTATTAGCTCTGATCTGGCCTGATCTGACCTGAGCAGAAGCACAATTCTATCCACTCCTTCCCCCTATGTGTTTGTACCTTTCCTATCCCTTATAAAAAAAAAAAGAGAGAGAGAGAAAGCACAACCAAATCCACCCCCCAACATCTATTTGCTGAACACGACCTTTACTTGGCACGACTTAATTTTTCAGGCTTAGGACATTTTGCAGACAGCATTCTAAATTTGTCAGCTCACATGTTGCCTGTGCACAGATATGTGGCATGACTAAATGGATGCTCAGCCATTGATCAATAAAACAGGTTTTGTTTCCTTCCCCACCATAGCTCTGAAGTCCATTTTAGGGTCACACAATGACCAGCCCTAATGTATTAGATTTAGCAATTATAGTAGGTTCATAGAACTATATTTGGAAGTCAGGCTCTAGGTAGGATCACATCTCTTTTCATGCATTTGCTTTGGACGTAGGCTCACCTGGTAATTTTGTCTTACTGGAAATTCAGATTTCTCAGGAAAACATGATTTTTTTTATTAGTGAGCGTTTAGTTTATATAAGAGACCCTTGGAGAGATCTGCATGGTGTAAGTGAATGAATAATACTTCATTACTTTATTTTCAGCTTTTAGATGTTAGTCAAACTGTTTATTTGACCTACTGAGCTCATATAATTTTAGGGCAGAAGCGTTACCCCAGTGAAAGCCATGTGAATTTGTCAATAACACCAAGCAACAGGTATCAAACAACACTTTTCAGAGTAGACGTATCTTTTAAAGCAACTTATATTTCTTCCTCCTCTTTCCCTTCCCACCCCAAATGAAAAAAAATCTCCCAAGCCCACAACTTTCATTATATAAATACTGGGTATTAAGAATAATTTATGAAAGGTTTATGTTGTGGGTAGGATGCTGGTTTTCATCAAATTACAAAATCAGGAATCCCGAATTTGTAATGACACCCTAAACAAAGCACTCATACTGTGTACAAGTTCATTGGGGTTTTCATGTAAATTTTGCCCCTGAACACACAAACCCTGGGTCATACAGGAAAAATAGCCACTATACTTACAGAGAAACTCTCCCCGCATCTTTGGAGCCCTTCTGGAAACCTGATACGATCAACCAGGTCTCATCCAGCTGACAATTCTGCCATCATACTCTAGCAAAGGCAGGTGGAGAATGTACAAGCTGCTTTAGGACCCTTTCTGGCCAGGTAAGACATAGCATGGAGCAACATCACATTAGCGTTAACATTACTACATGACAGGCATATACATGACCAGAGGGATGAAAAAGAGGTAAAAAGTTATAGTAGTAGCTATACACTGCAAATAATAACCTTCTGATTAGAATCACTAATCCGGTGTTACTTCATTGTTTTGATTACTCATGATTCTAGTCTAAAGCCATAAAGTGTGTGCCCACAAAACACCCTCGGACACTCAAGACATGGCAAATGAGAGAAAAACATAAATTCTAGGTAACACATTTACAATTGCAAGAAAGAGATGTGAATAGTGCAGTAATGACAAATATATGCAGTTAATTACAGTTTCAGTGTTGATCATAAAAGGCCTTTTGGAAACAAAATTAAGGTACTGACTTTCAAAGGAAAGGGCATATATAACCAGATAACAATTGACCACTTGGTCGAACATGGTCAGCAATCATTAAATCACATCTCTTTCTTATTCTTGTAAGACATCAGTCCAGAAGTTGCTATCACAGTGAGAGATGTCAGCTTATGAAAGTACTAATCAGCTGATACACGCAAACATCATTATTACACTCACTGCAACATACACGTAAAGCCACATTGTCCTTTTAGATGGTACTCCAGTGAGACGTACAAATCTAATAATTTTTCTCTGCAGGAGACTGTGTACCTTATATCATCATGCTACGAGAGTTTACATTTTTAAAATAATTAAAACATTCCAGTTGCAGCCATGTCACTTTTAAATAGCAGCAGCTATATGATCACTACAGTCACAGACTGTGTGCAGGTTAAATTTGAAGGCTTGCTAACTGCAAGGTAGTTAGAAGCATTGCAAAAGTGAGGTTTAACTTTGCTGTTTGGTAAAGGAAAACAGAGGGATCTCTGAAGACTACTAACCCTGTATAGTGCGCATTGTTAGTCAAAAGAGAGAATGGTAATTCTGTATTATAAACAAGAATACACTCCTCTCTTTTTATTCCTGAGAGCTACAATTAAAGGATGCAAGTCATAAAACAGTGTATTATGCGATGCATTGTTTTTAATCTCACTGCCTTGCATTATATATCAAGTTCACATAATTCTTCAGACAGGAAAAGGCTTGTTCCATAAAAATACAGACTCCATCATGTGAAATACAAGTTTGCACACAAGCAATGTGTATATCACCAAACCAGCAAACTAACTCACTTAATACACTAAACTTCAGGTTCTTCCTATATTATGTGAAATGGCTTGAAACAGGAGGCAGCTGCCAGGAAACATCACTGCTTCTTTGCTCAAGAGAGACAGGGGAAGGAAGAATGAAGAAAAAAATTCCCTCGATGGATGCCACAATAGCATGTCTTTCATTATCGCCCTGTGTCAAGGCACTGTGTAATGTTCATTGTGCATGCATAGTAAATTACTATTTACCTGCCAGCGCCTTTGATAAGTCAGTCTTTTCTCCGTCTTTTCGTCCACACAGCATGGAACAGTGAAACCTCTTTGCGTATAATTCTTATTAAGGTGATACCTTTTCTGAATAAGAAAGTACACACTTCCAAAGGAGGCATTCTCTTGGGTTTTTAAGGGCCATTGTTTTTATTGTTTTCCTTTTATTTCTCCCACCCTGCTGTGTTTTAATGCTATAGTGACTTTTGTGTATACAACTCTCATATTGAAATGTCTGCCGCAGATATATGCAATATTAAAGAGTGCTTATGAATTTTTGACATCTAATTAGTCGCTACCCAGTTAACATGTCAAGACTCAGAGGGATTAGGGAGTCAGCCCTTTCTGAATAAGTTAAAGCTATGCCCTGTCCTTTTCATGTATTATTCTTTAATGTAGGTGGTGATTATTTTGTTGTGATTAATTGATGAAGCTCATTGGTCTGGCAAGTGTTAGAGAATTCACCATTCCTCACTTTTATTTCTCTCTGTAGGGTTTTCCCACTTATTTGAAAGGAATTGGTTCTATTCGGTATGTGAGCCTCATTGTCTTTCCTCAATAAATGCACATTGGTTTCTCTTAAGATTTTATCTATTTAATTTCGTATCTTGTCTACAATAAACGGAGGAGATAATTAATAATGCTTGTTTTATTTTAAGTCACATGTTGCAAATAGAGTTTCTGTGAGGTGGTGTTTATTTTTATTTCTGATATATACTTTTAGACAAAATTACAGTTGTGTAATTTACAGGGTAAAAAAAAAGATTTTACTGCTTTTTTTTCGTTTGTTGCTTTTTTTTTTTAAAACACTTTACAAACACCCCCACATTCAACAAGGCTTGGAAGATTTCAGGATACTGTGGTCCCTGACTGTAAGCAATAATTTAGCCAGGCAATTTTTTTTTTTTTTTTAAGCATTTTGAGTGGTTTTTTTACTTAGAGATGATATAATATTCTCTGTTGGCAGCTATGGTGAATTATATGAATTTTAGCATCCAAATGGAAGACTTAATTATACAATCTCTGTTTTCCATGTGTGCATTCTTTTATAAAAGGAAAAGAAAAAGAAAAAAAGGAATGTTGAGGAAAATCTTTAAACACCTGTAAAAATCTACATGATGCATATTTAAAACAATGTGATCACTCATAAATTCAGCTGTGTGTCAAGGTTCCTGCTGACCTGTGGTGCACTCCAAAGGAATGTTCCATTGATTATATACAGCTGTGGATGCTCAGAAAGAAACAGCACATATGTGTGCTTCATGGTCTGATATATTTGTTATATCCCCCTCTGTGTAAGTGATATTGAGTTCTATATAAAGAAACAATAAAAACGTATGCTGAGCACATAATGGTTGTGCCGTTTGCCTACACAGGCACCACACCACCAGTATTTAACTCACTGTTTTGTAAAACACTGGAAGATCTACCTTAGCTATGAAAGGTACAGTGAGAACATATGCACATGTCTACATGTACAAAGTTCTTTTTTTTCCCTTCTTTTTTCTATTTTTTTCCCCTTCTAAAATGTAAAGAAGCAACCTGCTGCATTGCATTGTTTTTTTGTTCATGATTTCAATGCAGTCAGCTCAAGAGTTTGGGCCTTGTAAAACTGTAACCCAGTCAGGCAGTTTTCCTGAAAGGGTAAACCAGAAAAGGAATTTATGGAGCACAATGCAAGAGGCAAATGTGTAGATATGGTTATAGAAATATTTAATCATGCACTGTGGCTACGGAGAACTTTCTTCAATTTCTCTACCTCTCCATTGCGAAGGAGCTGAACAAAAGGCTGTTGCCATCCGAATTCATTTCTACAGCCTCCCGGTTTTATGGACAAATAATTACTTTTCACAGAGCAGAATCAATCCCATTATGAACCTTCACTATTCAGATCTGTAATTGGGACAATAAGAGAGCTCTAGTGAGTTTATCTCATCTTGAAATGTACAAACTGATGCACACACACTCCTAAAAATTGTATTGTCATAAATAAATCTTTCCCTGAACAGAGAGAGTTTTTAATTACAATTCTATGTGCTAGTCAGGGTTTGTTCATTTTAATATACATGTGGGGGGTTATTTCTAAGGTATTTAGTTGGGGAAAATATGTAAACAATTCTGTGTTATCAGGCTTTAAAGGAAATTGCTGTGTGTGAGGGAAAGAGGAGAGTGAAAGGGGCCAGGAGGTTTTAGCAAGGTGCCTCTCCTTAACCCCCTCCTGTGTTTGGTTGAGAAAAGTGTTGAGTCTGGCGGTTATTGTGAAGAAGCTGAAAAGAGGAGTCACAGTAGCCTCACACACCATCAAACCACAATCCCTTAGAAACAAAAAACTGATGTTCGACCCTGTCACAGAAAGAAAAGCCATGAGGCAACAAGGAAGGGAAATAAAACTGAGTGGGGTGGTTGGGTCGGCTGAAGGGGATGAGAGTATGGAAAAGGAAAGGGGAGTAGCATTAAGAGAAATATCAATCATTTGGAGCGTATTCACTTTCTCTTGCAGAGTAGATTCTATCAGAAGAAAACACTGAACTTTGTGGTGTTAGTAGCAGCTGAAATTTAGAATTATTGTTTCCTCCTAACAGAAGACTCATTTTCCACGGCCGCATTTGCAGCATAATAAGCTTTTTGTTATTTTTTCAATTAGAGTCAATTGACCTAACAAAATGGTTGGCAATTAAGTGATTTTTGTAATGGTCCGGGGGTAATTTAGTCGAGCTTGTCAGCTGTGTTTCATGAAGCCGAGATGTCTTTTTTTCCCACTGCCTCTCTCTCCCTCTCTCTCACTTACTCTCTCTCTCTCTCTCTCTCAAGCATAATGGCTCATAATTTCAAAATCTTTTCCTTCTGTTTCCCTCACAATAATTCGCAATTACAGGAAGTTGTTGGAGGTGATTTTTTTTCCTTACCTTGCTTTTTGAGTCAGTAATTTTAAATAAAATGTACATACTTGTAAAAAGGGGGCTATTACAGAGATCACTTTTTGTGTAAACTCAATTATTTTATGAATAGTGACACCAGTTTCTGCTAGGTTCAACTCCTAAAGGCTGATGTATTATTATTTGCAGGGTAAAAGGTTTTGAACATTTAGAACGCTTTTTCAAATCAAACCAGTATTCATGAAGGCAAACAACGACTTAAACGATGAGGAGCCTTGTAGTAAAGCTTACAGGTATATGAAAAGAATGAATATCATTAGGACATTTAAACAATAGTCTGTAGCTACTGGACTTCATCTTCTGCTATGATTGATTTATGAAAGGATTCCTCATTTGCCTAATTGATTCATTTTCTTAAGACAACATCTGGAGTTGCAATTCTTATTAAAGTGCTGTAGTTAGATCTGATGACTAGATCAGATGTTCTTTCATTTGTATTCTTTTTATTATCCGTTTTTGTAGTGCGCGCACACTGGAAACCAAAGCCACGCACCCGTCTACCAGTGAATCCAGAGACTTTCCAGCATCTGCCTGCAAACGACTGTCCACTTTTTGATGGGTTTATGTATTATTATTTTTTTTTTTTTTTTTCCCCCCTAATCCCCAGCCCTGCTCAGCAGCTCCCAGGCTGCAGGAGCCACCCTCCCAGCCGGCGGGGTGCGAAAGATGCTGGCGGTGCTGCCTCTGCAGCCGGCAGGAGGGGGCACTGCTGGTGCAGAGCAGCCGGCTCCGAGCTGCCTGCCCCCTTCCAAGCCCCTGCCTGCCCCTTTCTCAGCCCCTGCCTGCCCCTGCCTCCCGTCTGCTGCCAGCTCCTTGCGAGCCCTCTCCCTCCCTGCTCCCTGCCCGTGGCCCCCGGCCGCCCCTGCCTGCTACCTTTTACCTGCCCCTCGTGTCTCTGCCCCCGTCCCTGCTCCTTTCTCCCTGCCTGCACCTGACCCCCACCTGCTTGCCCTTTCTGTTGCCATCACGAAAGTACACTGGAAAAACTTATCGGGCAGGTGTTGTAGCCCCACACTGGCCTCGAAGGCAGAGCACTTGCAGTTGGGCTGTCCCTGCAGCAAACCTTGGGCAAGTAACACTCTGGGCAAAGGGACCTAAACAGGCTGGACCACTGGGCAGTGTCCGGCACGAGGTTTAACACGGCCAAATGCCGGGTCCTGCACTTGGGGCACAACAACCCTATGCAGAGCTACAGACTGGGAGAAGCCTGGCTGGAAAACTGTCAGGAGGAGAAGGACCTGGGGGTGTTGGTCGACAGCCGACTGAACGTGAGCCAGCAGTGTGCCCAGGTGGCCAAGAAGGCCAATGGCATCCTGGCTTGTATCAAAAATGATGTGACCAGCAGGTCCAGGGAGGTGATTCTCCCTCTGTACTCAGCACTGGTGAGGCCACTCCTTGAATACTGTGTTCAGTTCTGGGCCCCTCACCACAAGAAGGATTCACCTTCCCTGGAGGTGTTTAAGGCACGGGTGGATGAGGTCTTGAGGGACTTGGTTTAGTGTTAGATAGGAATGGTTGGCCTAGAAGATCCGATGGGTCCCTTCCAACCTGGTTGTTCTATGATTCTGTGATTCTGTGGGCACTGGCTTGCAAATAGCAGAAATTGGCTACTAGGTTGTTTTTCAGGGTGCCTTTTTTTTTTTCTCCCCCTCCCCCCGTTTTTGTAATCATTTGTTGGTGGTTGAAACTTACTTTTTTGTTGTCTTAATTCACCTCATTCTGAAAGCCTGTCGTCTTGTAGTTTTGTATAACGCTTTCAGCTAAAATTTGTGAGCCAAATTCTGAGAGGCATTTTTACCTTCCTCTTTCTTTCTTCCTCTCCTGTACCCCACATAAATCCTGTAACTGGGCTGTGAGAAACTGGCCTTCCATCTTGCCTATTGGGACAGCAAGATTTGTGTTCATTATCCTCAGTAAATATTACTTTCACATTTGGATCTCTGCTCATTTCCCTTATGACCTCTGACAGTCTTCTAGGATTTGATTGCAAGTTACTATAGTCTGGACTGGACTGGAGCCTCTTAAGGTTTCGATTAATCCACTGCACCTAGCATTTCTGTGACTATAAAAGGAAAAGTTATGATTCTGAATAAGCATCGTATAGGAGAAAGAAGCAAAAGCATAAAGTATTAAACTTTCATCCAGCACCATAGGAGAGATGTAGTTATTAAATTTCAGCTGCTTATCAAACTGATATGAAAGTCATTTTGCATGATTGCTTTGCATCCTCAAATCTTCGGCTTTTATTTGCAGTGCATCTCTGCGCTTTCTTATTAGAAAAATACTCAAAGGATAAAAAAGCTGATAATATTATTCGGTTTTGACAATTAGGTAGAAAAAACATTTTAAGAAGTGCTTTTTTTATTGCAGCTAGTAATAATAGTGGTTGTCCTCCTGGTAGCAGTCTCTTCTGATGCTACCCAGGGTGATGCTAGCTTTACCCTGTAATGGCTAAAGCCCTGATGGTTATACTGGTAAAGCTGTTAAGGAGTGTGAGCCAGGATGTCATTCTCAATATCACAAACAATGTAGGCAGCTACAGCTTATTTTGCCTTCAGAGGTCTGTATTTTATTGCTTTTCACTTCCCCCTTTCTATTTCAAAGATTCACATGTGGACTGTGGTCTAGTGTCTCTTCTGAGAGGGGCACTAGGAACAGCACCTTCTCGGCTTTACACACCCCGTTGTGGGCTTGTCTGCAGCTGCTGTTCGTCCCCGCAGGATCAGTATTGCTTTAGCCACTCCAGCAAACCTATCTTTTGTCAGTTTATAATCAATCTCCCATACACTTTAGCTGCCCAGTAACTGTTTTGTTACCTCCCCACATTGTGGTTCCCTTCCACTTCAGCTTAATCTGCTCCTGATGCTTTGCGTGTGAATTTATGCAATGCTGTGAGCATTCATGGGAATATAGAGCCTTTAGAAGATGAGAACAAATCATCCCATCTCCCACAAGTCTTCCTTTCCCCACCATGGGTTTCCACAACTTAGTTGGGTTTTTTCCAACTAGTGTTACAACCATTTCTTCACTGCTCTCCCTGCCTTCCCATTTTCTGTCAAAGCTTCCCCAATCTCCTGCTGGGTTTTACTTCTCCACGATTTTCACCCTCAGCAACTGTTGCAATACTAGTATTTGTCTCTTTATCTTTCGTTGCTATCTTCTGTCTGAACCTTTCACCTCACATCACCGGCCAGATGACTGATCACAAACTAAATTTAACAAAAATGCAGCCTCTTGTTGTCCTTGTTTCTCCATCACTGTGCAGTTATTTCTCTGTTGCATGATGCTGGAGAGTGTTAGCACCACACCTGCTTTACAAAAACTCGTCTCTGCCATACTAAAGGACTTTCTTGGATCCTGCTGTCTATATTTCATTTCTGCTCCCTAGCCTGCATGAACATTCTCCACTACATTGCTGTTTCACTGGAAAGCAATTAGTTCCATGTATGCCTACAGTTCCATGTATGCCTACAGCTTGGGAGAGCAGTCATCTACTTCTCCATGCTGAGATCTGGGAAGGACTACGTTTCCAATCTCAGAGAGGAATTCTAGTGACCATCTCCAAGCAACAATGTCTTTTAATTAGCTTTTGGGCTGTCTTGATTTCAGAGTAGGATACTTCAGGTTGTGTTTTTTGACCGCTAAATGACCACAAATGTTTTTCCTGGTGCTCAGCACACACACACACACAACCCCCAATCTTGGTCTTGGGTTATCTCTAGGAGTTGCAAAAACCAAAGAGACGTGAGCTGGGGAAATGAAATACTGCATCAGGACATCTGGAAGAAGGTAGGAATAGTTAATGCATTAGGAGAACTGTCCTGACAGTGAGATATACTAATTGAGGCTGTACAGGGAGGATGATTTCTCTTTTGTAGGATTCATCATCAGAATATATTTATTACTGTGTTGTCCAAAGTACTTTACAAATTATAAGATGTGATTGTATCTTTCACCTTGGTGAGGAACAGAACAGATGTCCTAATAAAGAACAGCTTAATCAAGGTAAAATAACAATTAGGTGGGAATTTGCTAAAGGAGTCCATAACTAACAATCAGCCCAAAAATGTAAAAACAAGCTGCCTGAGTTTTGCTGGGAGGACCTCTGACTTCTCAAAGTCTACCTTTAAGTCTTACATATTTTTATACCAAATATTGCTAGGAAGGAAGGAAGAAAGGAAAAGAGAGTAAAACATATTTCACTGTCTGTAGGCTAATATTTTCTCTGTGAAGGCTGAAAACTCTCGGCTTTCAACACAAAAACATAGTCAGGTCACGTGTTCAAAATATATATATAAAGATATATGAAGTCCTCTGCAGAGTGCTTTACCATGCCTAGTAGTATATTCATACTTTATTCCTAGAAGAGCAAAATTACAGTGTGTAGCAGGGCTGGCACCATGATTCCATGCAGTGCAGACATTAGAGCAGAGGGAATAATTCACAATGAATTGTTTAGTTAGTAAGTTTAGCCCTTTTTCTTTTTTCGGCTTATGGGATCTCCATGGACAGACTGAGGTTTCCCTGAGTCTATTATGCAAAAGAATTCAATGAGATCCTTTTTCTTTTAAAGTATTTTTAATTACCCAGGAACACTTCTCTGTGGACGTCCACCAATCACTTCTTGAGTTTTGTTAGTAATGACTTCTTCTATGAGTCACATGGTGTTGATTTTTTTTTCCAGTGTGTGGAGAGTGCAAAAGCTTCTGTGACAGTTGTTCATGTCTGTGAATCCAAGATCCAGTTTCCATCAATACTTACACGTGCTGTTCTGAAATCCTCTGTGAATAGCCACAATATTAATTGAATAATACAAGTGTCCTTAGAAAGCAAACACAACTAGTGAATGAACAATACTTTATATGTGAAAATTTCCAAATGTATAAGTGTTTTTTTTAACTGCATTTACCCAGCTATAGTAGCTTATAGGAAAAATTTCTTCTTTCATTCCATCCTGTATTTCTTTCTTCTTGTGAAGTAGCAGTGGGAGTGAAATAATAGCAAGTCTTCCCCTTCCACCTCCCCGGAAAACAGTATTAAAGTAAATGTCTTTGAGTACCCAATAGCTAGGTCACATTTTTCAAAACCAGACTTAAATACACTGCAGTTCTACCTGGGAGGTGTAGTTCATTCAGCACCTACTTGCCTCCAGGATGAGGATTCAATTAAGAAATATAAAAGATAATATGGTACTACAGGGACAATAGTAGTTTTGGAACTCTACCCAGGTTTTCTGTAAAGAGAGGTTCATTTCTTTCAAAGCAAACATTTGCTGTTAAAATGCAGCATTTTTGTATTCTGTGATCTTCCACTCCAAATTATAATAGAAAATATAAAATGGAGTGTAACAGCTAACAGGTGATAAAATTACAGCTTCAATGTGAATTTCCCATCATAGATACAAATTGCTCTCCTCAAGAACCTCACTGTAGTTGCAGATTATTACTGAGGCATAAACTATCTACCCCTCACCACAATTCTTCATGGTTTTCTAGGGTAAACCTGGCTTATGTCTCTGGTTTAAATTATTTCAGCCCCTTCAGTGGGTGATGAAAATGATGT
Source organism: Coccyzus lansbergi (assembly GCA_033558105.1). NCBI lineage: Eukaryota > Metazoa > Chordata > Aves > Cuculiformes > Coccyzidae > Coccyzus > Coccyzus lansbergi. The sequence continues at coordinate 2,513,421 of JAUMJK010000038.1, forward strand.
TCTTCACTCTAAATCTGCTTGCTTTGTTCAAGAGTATGCCAGTCTCAAATATCTTTGATGCAAAGCCCCTGGCAGTGTGACCTGTCATTTGAGGAATTCCAAGGGTGGGACTAACCGCACTAGTGCTTACACTGACTAACTAACTATATCTACAGTCAAATACGTGTCTCTGTATTATTACTTCATGAGCTGTTTGCTTTTGAGACTTAGTCATTCTCCCCTTATTTTTAACTACAGCGGAAGCCAATGTACTTCACAGCAGAATAAGAAACACAAGACCAGGATCTTAACTTTGATTGGAAACCTCTAGCCTGGATCAAGCCTAAAATGTTACACTGTGCAACAAATATCTTTGATGAGAAACCGTATATCACCTATTTGCTATGCTCTATACTACTCTTTCCCCATTATTACTGAATTTTTTTCAGTAGGCTTTTTTTTTTTGTGGTGACATCACATTGGTATCTTTATGTTTTGCAGACTTGATTAGAGTAGTCTTCACTGCATAATGTGAGGTAGTACCCTGTCTTCATCTGGGAAACTGAGGCAAAGATGTGAAAAATCATCAACTTTTACTGACCCAGTTTGTGAGATGAAAGACATGATTTTCCAAAGTATAATACTTTTATTAGAAATATTACTGCATAATATTTCTAATGCACAGACCACAGGTCAGGTGGTCTTTCTTGCTAGCTGAGGGAGCTGGTTTCTTCTGCAAAGTCTGTTTTAGATTAGGAGATAAAAAATAACCACTGAAAAAATGTGGACAGCTATCAACAATTAAGCATGAATTATTGCTTGTTCATTACAAAAGAAAATGAAGTGAATTCCAGTCCATCAAATGTAGTTCTCACACTTGTTTTACACCTAAAGTTCTGGTATTTATTGAAGCAAGGCTGCTAAATTAAGTGGATAAATTACCTATCTAACCAAGAGAAAACCTGAAACCCTACACACCTCCAAAATAATCCTGCCTGTTCTAGTCTTTCTCAATAAAACTTATGTTTCATATGCTTTCATTAGGCAAAATCGAACCCCACTCTCAGTATCAGGGTTAGGTTGCAAACAATAGGGTTAGATCCCATTTTCAAAGCACTCAGTTGCCTGAGCCAGGAGAACCATTTTGTCCCCCAGTAGCCCTGTCATAGCCAACAGGATTTCCCATTCCACCTTGGTGTGACCGATGCAGATCCCCCAGGGACAGGAAGACAGGATGGAATCGAGTCCTTATCAACACCCATCAGGCATAACACCAAGTGGGCTAAACTGACACTGCCAGGGAAGATTTAATTCAGATATTTCATATATTTTGAATGCTGAACTTCAGAATGTCCTTGTTCAATTTAATTTTCATGAATGCTTTTCCCTCAAGTTTTGAAAATATAGGAATTGAACAAGCAAAGAGGGCTATTATCTTCTGTGTAACCTGGATGGATGGGGTGCATGGGATGGAAACAAATTTGAACAGAAGTTACTGTTATTTGCTATTTGTTATATTTATAATTTGCTATTATATTCATTATATTATCTTATGTCATGTTATTTGTTTATGTTATTCGTTATTTGCTATTATGTCATATTTGTTATTTGCATAAAAAATGTGGCCAGCAGATTGAGGGAAGAGACTCTGCCACTCTGTTTCTCTCTTGTGAGATCTCATCTGGAGTACTGTGTCCAGTTCTGGAATCCTCAACATAAGAAGGATATGGAACCTTTGGGACGGATCCAGAAGAGGTTACAAGGATGATCTGAGGGCTGGAGCAACTTCCCTGTGAGGACAGTCTGAGAGAGTTGGGGTTGTTCATCCTGGAGAAGAGGAGGCTCCAAGGAGATCTTATAGTGACCTTCCAGTACCTGAAATGGGGTTATAGGAAAGTTGGAGAGGGACTCTACAAAGGCTTGTCGTGATAGGACGAGGGGGAATGGATATAAGCTGGAGAGGGGCAGATTTAGACTAGACATTAAGAAGAATTTATTCACCGTGAAAGTAGTGAGACACTGGAACAGACTGCTAAGAGAAATTGTGGCTGTCCCATCCCTGCAGGTGTTCAAGGCCAGACTGGATGGGACCTTGGGTAATGTGATCTAGTAGGATGTCCCTGCCCATCACAGGGGGTTTGGAACTAGATGACCTTTAAGGTCCCTTCCAACCCAAACTATTCTCTCATTCTGTGATTCTATTTTACTGAACAGCTCACTGAAATCAGAAATCAGCACTAGTGTATTTAGGTTCAGGTTCAATAGAGGCAGGTAGATTAGATTTCCTCTTGTTCCTTCCAACCTGAACATCCATTTGCTCCTTTTCTTACCTCCTTTCTGCTAACACTTGTGCATAATTTTTTCCCACATTTCTAACTCCCCCATGAGTTTATATCTACCTCCAACTTATCTTTCTTACAGCTGTGGACGGTGGTCCATCTTCCCTTCTTTTCCGCTCCCATGATCCAAATGCTATCCCTCCTTAACCAAAATGTCAAGGTTACCATGTTTCTAAATATTCTAGCTTGTTTATCACATCATGTTCTGGCCACTCAATTTTTTTTTCCCCATTTCCCTCTGTCAGAGCTAGAGCACTTTTGTTCTTAAGTTCCATGCATGCACATTAGTTCCATTTCTGAAATGGCTGTTCTTTTTTGTTATTAAATAGAAGCTGTCTCCAATATTGCATACCATTCCCATGTTCCTTCCCTTCTTTCACTGAATTTCTGTGTGAAACCTGTCTTTTATTCCCCCTGCATCTTGTGGAGTACATCACAAACAGAAAGTGAAGCTCTCTCCCAGTAGCCCTGGATTCAGAGATCCAGCTAACTTCAGCGAGAAGGAATAAAATCATGCTTATGGAGCAGAACTATCTATCTTAGGAGAACTGGTGTGTCCATGCAACCTGATTCACACATAGAAACTCTGGGAACCATAACAAGCTTCTAATAAGAATAAATAAACTCATTTTCCCAGAAGCTTAAGCACTGAGGAGTTTTCAAGGCCGAACTTTTAAACTCACAGTTTTTAGGGAAGCAAGTGAAAGGTATATTTATTTTTTTAAACACTGGCAAACGATCTATCTCCCCTAATCCTATTCTCAAGCTAATACTCACCTGAAACAGAGCCATACAGTAGAATACTTCTGACCTGAATGCTGAATTCTGGTATGAAGCAATATCTCATGGAAGCAGATTCTGCAAAAGAAAATTTCAAGCCACCGTCGTTATAGATGTGGCTGGTTTCAGTGTTAGAGGAAAACTAAATTTCACGATAAAGAAAGGTGCTGTATTAGCAACCCTTGAAAATTAAGTTATCCAATTAATTATAAAATATTATAAGCTGGATGAATTTTGTTCCCCAAACTTGGCCTGTCAACATAATGGTGAAAGTGAATTTCTATCCACTTTTTCTTATCAGAAAGGTAAGCAGTTTTGACCTGCTACACTGCTGGAATTAAATCGTCTCACTATAAGTAAGTAATTTTATATGTAGATACTGTAGATCATGGAACATCCTTCTAAGTATATGTTTCTGGGCACTGGTCACTGCCAGTAAACGTTGGTTTCAGACAGGAGAAATATAATTATCTCCATTAAAAAGCTATGCAATTAACAACACTTGCCACACAGTGAAGTCTAGGTTACCATGGTATTGTACTATGTCTCGAATAGGAAATAACTGTGGTATATCAGATTCTATCTTGTGGTAATTGCTACTTTTTTACTAACCACCCATGTAGTATTAAAAGTCTCCTACCCAAATAATTCACCTATTTTAAATCATAATATGGCTATATTTGTTCTCTGTTCCACCTCAGATCACTAGTATGCCAAGCACATAATGCCAGGTTTTCAAATACCCTGGAACATATATTTATTGATGAGTAGGAAAGAGGCATTCAAGGTGGAAGAGAAAAATGTAAAAAAACATATTGGGGGTATGGGTTTTGGTAAAGTATATGAGGCACGTCTACACAATGAAAAAGAGATGGGAAAGGACTGAAGGCAAATATGAAATATGAGAGGATCAGTGATGATTTTCTGACTGCACTGGAAAATACTCTAGGAGGAGACAAGAAGAATAAATCCAACAACATAAGAGATGAATAAGATGTTGTAATTGTGGCTGATATGATGATTGAACTCCAAAGAGCAGCTAATTCAGAGTCAGATGGAAAATTCCCTTCCATACCCTTCTCCTATAAGCTAACATAATCTCTCCCTTTTCCTCTGACTCTCCTTGTGAGGAAAGCTAGGAAATGGTGGAAGTTTTGAGTATGGTGGGAACACCTTTGGGAACAGAAGGAAGTATGTGCATGAAGTGAATGGGGGAAACAGAAAAAGGAGAAAAATCCACAACGTAACAGTGAAACAGGAAGATGAGACAGGCAGAAGAGCAAAAAGCAGTTTGGGAAATTGGTAGGCTAGAAAAATAAAATCAGCTCTCATGTTATAGCAGTTAGAGGAGGATGACTGCTGACTACACAACCATTTAGAGAGGGCACTGTATGCATTCCATTGAATTTTGCACCTGAAATGATCCTGTCTTGTGATTGACTTCTGAATGTGTTGGCATTCCAGCATCTGACAAGGAGCTATGACACACTTTGAAAAATATATACAAATATATACTAACTAATTAGCTAGTTAGTTCCCCTATCATTCGTTCCCCTCAACCCCCAAAAGGTTTATAAATATTTTCAAACTTTTGGTTTCGGAATGGCTCATATATCACCTTCTCCAAAATAAATTTTTGAAGCACATGCATTGCTCTGAGACACCCTGGTTTGAAGGAGGATTTTCTAGGATGTCTCCTTTTTAGCATCCTAGGTTCTGGTATGTGTGATATCACACAAAGTTATGTTGGGGAATATCCTTATCAAAGGAGGAACTGCCAGATTACTGTGCAGGAGAAAAGAGAATTTTGAAAGCTGCAGTGAAAATTGCCTGATAGTTGAGAGATTCAGGACATATTTCTGAACTTAACATAATTTTCACTTCAGCTTTACAGTTCACCTTTAACACATATCACCTTTTAAAAATATTTCCACAAGCATTATGCATGTTACCATCAGAGTGTCAGCTTTAACTGCAAATTCATTGGCTTTGCTATCTGTTTAAGTTTAGCTGCTTATCACTGAAACACCACAATGGTGCCCATGTTACAATGTGCAGGTAGAGAGGCATGTAGGTACACAGAGAGATGCTGATTTAGCAACTGATTTCTGCAAGTGCTTAGCTTTGCCTATACAAGGACCGTTGTTGTGCACCTGGCTAAGGCATAAGGTGTGCTGTATATAGGGTGGGCTTCTGCAGAATTGGGCCCACAGCCGGTTAAGAGTGGTAAGCCAGACAGATAAATCTCAGTCAGACTCACAGCGTTATTTAAATGCAGCTCTTTGTATTTATAAACAGCAATATGCTGCTGTTACAAAAGCTATTTCATTTAGTGCCATCCTACATTCAGCAATTTAATTATTCTCTTAATTATTGAAACATTCATCATAGTTTTCCAATTGATTCATGAGGGACTGGCTGCATTTCTTTGACTCATTAATATAGTGACAACGAAATTGACAGTCCTCTTGCTAACCTCTTATCTCTGAACAGTAATACCGGCAATACAAGACCTCGAGTCTTTATTTTTTTAATTTTTAAAATTTGTATTATTATCACCAGCAATAACTGTAGCCATAAAAGCCTCATTTAGTAGTGAAGGAACAGAACGATAAATGAGAAAACCCTAATTATCAATAGTTTTGATAGCAAAAATATGCAAACTAATAACTTCCTGAGACCACATTTTTTATTATGAAATGGGAGATAAAGCAGAGATAATTCTAAATACAAACACATATTATATGAAATAGATAAACCCAAGATAAAAATTAATAGTGATCTTGTGTGCTTGGATGTAAGAGATATAATCAAGCACGTATATCAATCATGAATGGAAAAAGACAGGTAGATGCTCATATGTGAAAGATTATTTTAGGGTTTTAAAATGTTTTCAAAATAAAATCTGTGGCATCTCTCTTCCCTCCCCTGGCCTGATTTTGAGTGTTTTTTTATTGCCAATCTGCAAAACTACTACCTTAAAACATGTTCCTAACTTGCCCTAAAAAGATAGATTACATCTTTTTTCCTTCTTTTTCTTTTTCTTTTTCTTTTTCTTTTTCTTTTTCTTTTTCTTTTTCTTTTTCTTTTTCTTTTTCTTTTTCTTTTTCTTTTTCCTTTATTTACAAGCTATTTAAGTAAAGACACAACCCACTATGTTTCTATATTTTTTTTCTGCAACTATCTCTACTATTTATTTCATTTTTACAGCTTCTAAATGTCAGGTGCTACCCTCAAAGACCTTTCTTGTATTCATCAGTTTTCTCTCAAGGGAGATTGTCCAGAGTTTGAAGCATACAAGGTCCTGTCTTAATGCTTATATGAGTACTTCTGCCCTTGGTTATTATTCTCATCTTCATGATACTATGCAAATTGACAGTTACTTCCATATACTTCCAAGTAGGACTTCTGAATATAGTGTGGGTACCTGGAGAATAGCTAAATAAAGGATGTGAGCATCAAAAAATATAAAAGTTGAGCCCTGAGTATGTCTGTATATGTGTGTCTATATATGCATGTATTTGAGGTTGTGTGTGCTAGTCATATACTGCAGTTTGAAAAGTGAATCTGTGTAAATCAGTGCATTTATTTAGCGCTCTCACCAAGTCTCTCCCTGAGTTAACACCCCAGCAAACACAATGCTAGTGAAGGTGATTATCTCTGCTAGCATAATTCCTCCGTAACATCTGCTTTCGCCCATAACACTCCACTAATTTTTCCCTCATTTCATTACACATAATTTTCTTTCAACACAATCTACATGTATTAAGTGGTAATGACTTTCCAGTTAAGAGCAAATCGACGCCAAGGGACCCCCCCCTCGATTGCCTGCCGTGCCTGACTCTGGCTATTAAAGATAAATTTGGTGCCTCAGAAAGCTGCAGTAAGCTAATCAATCAATTAAGTGGTTAGGACATACATTATCAAAATTCCAGAGTGCGGGGGTGCATGAGAGCATGCTGAGATACTTGGTATGATTTTAGGAATGAAAAAAGAAAAAAAAAAGCAAACTACTAATAAATACAATTTGAGGTTGAAAGGCAGCGTTTTACATCTTCTGAAATGAAAACTCTAGCTTTTACACACTACTGATAACAACTTTGGTGTCTACACTTGTACGATTACCATTGCAGCTTTTATACCTAGTGCAGTATGCTAGTAATACCAAAATGGAGTTGATGATACAGTAATATCTATTTTAAAATTATATGAGGATTCTGGTGCAGAATGAAAGCAATACCATTCTGAGTTAAGCTGGCTATTCTGTCCCTAACCTGTCATTGTGTCTCTGGGTACTGCCACAGCCTTAAAACACTGATTAATATTCTGTATTATTTGTGTTGCAAAAAGGTGGTGTAGGGACAGGCTGGTAGCAATCACATCCTTTCGTGTCAAGTTTTATCTTTAATATTGAGTAAGCATACTGAGTTTATTTTTTTAGGGGACATTTAAAACTGGTAAAATGGATTCTAAAATAAACCAAAAAAAGGCTTTAAGTTTGTTTTCTACACAGCAGCTCCTAGTGAAGTGCAGCTCCTAGTCCTTTGCATGACTGACTTACAAAACAGCATCAGCCTGAAGAGAAAAAGTTAAGTTCAGTGATAGCCAAATGCAAGGAAATAGAATAATTTCAGGAGTAATAGCTAACAACCCCTTCAGTGCAATGATTTAGTGTATTTTATTTATCATTGTATTAGGTTTTTGTATGGGAAATGAATTAGCCATTTAAAGGCTTTTTTTTTTTTCTTTAATGTAAAAGTATTTTTTTCCTTGCATGGTTATGAGCAGCCTGAATGCCAATATTTGGCCAAATGCTAAGGAAATTGAAGGAAAACCTCAAAGACCATAAGAAATATATAAGCGATCATTATAGCTCTGCCAGGTCTAATACAAAAGGAAATTTAAATAGAATTGTATAGTAGGATTCTGAATATGACAAAACATGACAAAATTCGTAAAATTTATATTTTTAAAACTGTCAGTACATCTATAAAGTATAAACTGTAAATGGATCATTGCAAGGTTTTGCCAATTACCTTTCCTGTCAGTATTAACCATTTTGCCTAAAGCTTTGTTATTGTAGTATTGTAATTATCGGACAAAACAACATGGTAAAACTCCCTGCTTACTTTTCCCCACTTTCTGCAAATGGAACATATTCAGTGCATACTCTCCTAGTGAAAAGAACCATAACATCTTTTTACTGTCTAAATAAAAATTCTTTAGCAAAAAAGAAGCAAGTCGTCAAAGACAAAAAGGATGGTTTGGTTTTGTTTTAAAGTATAATACAAATAAAGAAGGTAACTCAGTGTCTTCTTTCTGATGTGTTTTTGTAAGGAAAAAAGCCATGAATAAACTCTAAAAAGAGCAGTATAAATGTACATGTTACATGCAGAACACTTAATACAAGCCCTGCATGCAAAATACAATTACAGAGAGTTAATAATGACAAATATAGCAAAATAAAGAGCTACCCATGGTGACTATACACATGCATCCTTCAAAAAAAACCAAACCCACATCAGCATGTTTCAATAATGTGACGCTATCCTTTCCTTAGTGGCATTTATCATTGACTAGGCTTATAATGAAAAGGTGTCAGGGAGATTCACAGTTTAGAGTTTTATTTTCTTCCATCCTTTTGTGCTGTTTCTTCACATTTATGGCTGTTTTCACATCTTTACTCTGTATGGAGTGTATGAAATACTTCACAGCTACATTTTCTTGTGAGATATATGGCTGAATTTGACTTTGTTATTGTTACTAAAAGCATGCAAGTTTAAGTTTATTCAGTTGAAAAAGACACACTATTGTTCTTACTGATGTAGAAACAGCTGTATTGTTTTTATAGGAGTTTTAGTGCAGGCTTCCTCATCTGTCCTGGATTAGATAGCTACCCAATCAGATGGATTTTTTCATTTGTTTTATTTTATTTCTTACCTATTCTCTTTTTGGAAAAAAAAAGTCATTCTGATTTATCTAAAAGCATGTGGAAATATCTTTATCTGTTCATACTGAGTGAGGAATTCCTTCAGCAGAGGTAGTGTGAGGGCAGGAGGGAAGAGAGCATTAAAAACTGTTGACTAAAACAGTTTGCCTTCTCCTTTTGAGCAGTGCATGTAATGAGTGAACTTTTGACTTTAAAGTTTTTCTCTGGTTCAGTACTGTGGAAAAAGAAACAAATAAACAAAAATAAGATCCTCTTGGTGCAAACTGGTCTAAGGCAATACCTGGTGAGGGGAAATGTGGGTTTTTTTTGTTGTTTTTGTTTACGTGCAGCAGATAAAACACCTACCTTAAACCCGCCCTCGATTCAGTTCAGCAGTACCTCCATACTCCAATAAACCGTTTTCATTCCATCTGGCGTGCGTTTGCTCTGAAGACATTTTCCTGTCAATCTCTCCTGCCACATTAAAAATCTGTCATTACTATTGCATTGCTGCCTGGCTCCTGAGATTTGTCTGACTGCTTTATTGCTCCTCTCTTTTTTTTTTTTTTCCTGCTACAGCCGAGAAACAGAAATAAAGGTTTGTTGTTGAAACATGGCCGCAAGGAAAGTAGGAGGCACACATCTGTCAAGGTATTACCTTTCTTCAACCAGGGATTAAGGTGTTTTACTGCTCTCGCTACTGAGCAGTCACACTGAATAAATTTTCTCAGTAGAACATAAAAATGAACTCATACATTTTGAACTGGGTTTCATTCTTTCTAGCCAACCCATATAATTATGCAATGGCATCAGTGTTCAGGGGGAAAAAGAAAAGTCAGAAAGGTTTGTGTGCACCCCCCTTCTCTCTCTTGCATCACCCTTCACATTTGCATTATTTAAATGCTTATTAGGAGGGCAAGATGGAGGCAATCACTACATGAAAGAGGAATGTTTTTTTACTCTTCCTTACTGCTATTACCGGATCCTTTGCAAGGTCAGATAGGGTACAGGGCTTTACTCCCCTTGTTTTGTGTCTGTGCTCACAGAATATGCCTGACTGACTATTCATTGTTAATTCACTTGAAGTGAGTCAGTAGAATTGTGATTTCTGAAACATTGTATTTTGAAATAAACTGGTAATATTAGCAGCCACTTACCCTTCCCATTTCTGCTGCAGACATTAACCTTATGGTCCCAATGGTAGGAATGAAAACAATTTAAAAATTAGATATAAGTGGTGGAAGTGGTTGTTACATCAAGATGGAGCATACCAGACTGTCCTCTACAGTCCTCTGCTGTTCACTCCTGCATCATTTTCTCAGTCTACTTATAAAGACAGATGCAGAGGAAGATAACTCACAAAATAAACATTAGATGTAAGCAAATGGAAGATCAGGACAAATATGTCTATGATCTGTGGAGGGGGACAATACCAGCTACTTTACGGTTTGGTTTTGGTTTTTTTCTGAAAAAGAATAACACAGCTTTCAAATCTTTGGAGAACCAAGGACAGAAGGACTAACTTTGGTGGAGGAACCATAAACCTCTCCAAAGTTTACGCAAAAAGTACTTACGTATGACATAGAGTCAGAAATGACAGCTGCATAAAGGTACCTAGAGCCTCACAGCACCATGTGTCTCTGCAGTATGTCTGCTCTAGCAATTTGACTTGTTCTCTGACTAGCTCTAGAGTCCCTACCTCCTAATGTCCACATTGCCTCATCTCAAGTTCCCTTTTGGAGTGAGACAAATGCCTGCCACCAGAGATGCTCATTTATGTCAGTGTTGACTGACATATTTATTTAGCAGTAAAGTAACTCAGTTCAACAGAGAAATATTAGGAGCTACAGTTCCTCAGAAAAACTGCTGCTTGAACAAAAGCAAATGAATTATTCCACAGATCAGCAAATAATCTGTTGTTTTCTTATTCTTCACAATGTCCCAAGAAGTTTATAAATCACCAGGATATCAGGCCAGTCTGTATTGTCCTGCCTTTTAGTTTCTACTGGCTATTGGTTATTTTCTATCCTTTTCAACCCAGCAAAGGCAGGAGATAAAGTGAACATTGTGAAATCTTAACACTCCTCTCCTGGCTCCCACCTCCTTTCCAGAGCTAAATTGTATAACTGAATTTCGAGCTTTCTTATGCCAGGACAGTGACAAGGGAACATGTTCGGCTGGAACAGGAGGAAAGATCCATCCTAAACTATTTTCAGGTTTTAAGTCTTCAGGGACCATCTGAAGGCACCATCTTCTTCTGTATTAGCATAATACCCTGCACAATGGGCAATTTAGGGTGGTTACATAGTGCTTCAGTACAAATGATAAATAATAATGTGCCTGTGGAAATATATTTCCTCCAGATGCTTTTGCAGTTGTATCCCTCAATGTGCCTCTCTGGCTTAGACTATATTTGCAAGTAGTTCATCCATAAAAATAAATATATAGAGTAGAGCTATTGGTGCTGAGGACCCCACATTCACACTGCGCCTTTTGGAGTTACCGCAAACTTGTTCTAGTCTGGTCTCAGGGACTAGATGCCCATTCGCAAGTGGAGTGCATTAGGAGTGCTTCCAGAGCACAACTTCTGTATTAATGTCATCTGAAAGAAATCTGTGTGTCTGTGCTCCCAGATCCCACTCCACAGTGCAAGTCAAAGCATGCTCAAAACACAGTGTAAAGGCTGATTATTTTTTACACCAAAGCATTCGCAGTGCCTGATACAGCCCTCAGGGAACTTGAAGCACACAGTGTTGTAAATTCAGATTATTTGCACAATTTCTATAGGTTTGGTGGTCTTTCAAAACCAAGATTCAATGTTCTCCTTCAGAAATATGTTTCCTGGAGATGACCATTTACCTACTAACTTCTCTCCTAAGCTTACATAGTTCAGAGTTAAAAATGCTGTCAGTAGCTGTAGTTTCATTTGCAAAGCCTATCTGAACTGGGCAAGTGCTTTATACTTTTGATTGTGTTCAAATTACATATCATCAAAGCTGGCAAAATGGCCTCTTGCCAAGATACTTTAAAAAACATTTTGTATTTGTAAGAGACAACCATAAGGGGACAGATTTTCAGAAATTATGAAGCTTCTGGTCATACTTTGGGAACCTTGGAGTTCTTTTTTCTCTTAACAAAAAAGCCATGACCCCTATTTTTATTTAAAGAAGAATTCAAATGAGAATAGTTGAAAGTAAAATGAACTCCGTATCTCAGTCTTAATTAAGCTGACCACTTGATTTTAATTTCTCCGGAAAAATGTGACAATATTTTTCCATGATTGAAGAACCTTCACATCCGAACAAACAGCTTGAAGCCTGAATTTAAAGAAGCGTAACTTCGGGTCCACAGAGGACTGTATGGCTGATAAGTATCTGACATGAGGACTTGGGCAGTACAATTTGGTCTGGTTCTTCAGGTTATCTGTCTAACCACAGCTGCATCTCATCCAAACAGGCAGTGGTTATCAAAGCCTTATGTGCAGTTCCAGTGAAACAAGTCCACTGATGTGTGTTAACTTCATTCTAAGAACCAAGTCCAGATTATGTATCTTTGCTTTAATGAGTCAATGAAAGCTTTAATGAGTCAATGAATTGTGCTGCCCACAACTCATTAAATAATCAAAAAATTAATTTAAGTTGCCCTCACATGATAATTTTAGCTTTGATACTCTGGTCTCAATTAACATAAAGCTACTCCCTGCTCTATACTTTTACGTCATTCCATCCTCATCTGTTTTTATTCTCCTGGTATCAGTAAAACTAAGTTAGATCCACCTCAGGTATATATAATTAATTAAGGGGCCTTTCTCTCAGTAAAATCAAAAATATTTGTCTTCTTCTTCCTAATAGGAATGTGGAATTCACTTATCCCAGACATGTACTTACTCCTATCTTGCAACTCCACAGAGAAATATTGGCTAGTGCCTACTACCAAAAGACAGGCATCACTTTTAGTGAGGGAATAAGGGCAGAGGGAGTCTGCCCAACTGGTGAATTTTGAAGGAAAGGACACAAGACTTGGGTTCAGGTTTTTTCACTGGTAAAAGCAGCAGCCTGTTCTTTTCTCATACCACCTGTGCCTGAAAGAGCATGTTAGCTTGTGCATGGGATGTCCAGCACCTGAATCAGAACCACAGTGAGGCTGTATTGTCTGCTCCGGTTCCATCAACTGAGTCTTCTATCATAGATACTGCTTAACGTACTGAGGCAGATACAGATTTATCAAGGGAGTTCCGATTCCCATTAACATCAACCAACATGGTGTCTGCTCCCAGTTTTAGTCACGGGTCTGTTCAGATTGCAGATATACCTATCACTTGAATACAGCAGGAGGGACAGAAAGGCATTAAGGAAAGACAAGACACCTGCTGATAGGTAGTGAGGTTTGAGAGAGATACTTTCTACCACTGGCCTCCAACAGGAACCTGAGTCACTGGGCAGTGTGTGTGCTCATCTGTTCCCTATCTGTGGAACCAGGGAGGGCAGTCCTGTGTGTTGTCTGTCAGATACTGAGGTCACTGGCCTTACAAGTGCCCAACAGCAGGAGTGGTAGACTAGGTGTCGCACTGTGTACCCACATGGGAATGCTCCTAACAAGACAGCTACTCGTGTGCTTACAAGTACTCACATGTTGCAGCATCTTCTCTGTCTCTCACCTCTCCACTGCCAGGGTGGAAGTATCACAGAATCACAGAACAACCAGGTTGGAAGGGACCCATCGGATCTTCTAGTCCAACCATTCCTATCTAACACTAAACCAAGTCCCTCACTATCCCATCCACCCGTGTCTTAAACACCTCCAGGGAAGGTGACTCAACCACCTCCCTGGGCAGCCTGTTCCAATGCCCAATGACCCTCTGCGTGAAAAACCTCCTCCTAATCTCCAGCCTAAATCTCCCCTGGCGGAGCTTGAGGCCATTCCCTCTCGTCCTGTCCCCTGTCACTTGGGAGAAGAGCCCAGCTCCCTCCTCTCTACAACCACCTTTCAGGTAGTTGTAGAGAGTAATGAGGTCTCCTCTCAGCCTCCTCTTCTCCAGGCTAAACAACCCCAGCTCTCTCAGACGCTCCTCATAGGGTCTGTTCTCCAGCCCCTTCACCGGCCTCGTTACTTTTCTCTGGACTTGCTCCAGAGCCTCGACATCCTTCTTGTGGTGAGGGGCCCAGAACTTAACACAGGATTCAAGGAGTGGTCTCACCAATACCAAGTACAGAGGGAGAATAACCTCCCTGGACCTGCTGGTCACACCATTTCTGATCCAAGCCAGGATGCCATTGGCCTTCTTGGCCACCTGGGCACACTGCTGGCTCATGTTCAGTCGGCTGTCGACCAACACCCCCAGGTCCCTCTCCTCCTGGCAGTTTTCCAGCCAGGCTTCTCCCAGTCTGTAACTCTGCATAGGGTTGTTGTGCCCCAAGTGCAGGACCCAGCATTTGGCCGTGTTAAACCTCATACCGTTGGACACTGCCCAGCGGTCCAGCCTGTTTAGGTCCCCCTGCAAAGCCTCCCTACCCTCCAGCAGATCGACACTTGCACACAGCCTTGTATCATCTGCAAACTTGCTAAGGATATCCTCAATGCCCTCATCCAGGTCATTGATGAAGACATTGAACAGGACTGGACCTAGCACTGAGCCCTGGGGAACCCCACTTGTCACTGGCCTCCAGCTGGACTTAACACCATTTACCACCACTCTCTGGGCCCGACCATCCAGCCAGTTTCCTACCCAGAAGAGTGTGCGTCTGTCCAGGCCAGAGGCTGACAGTTTCCGCAGCAGAATGCTGTGAGAAACTGTGTCAAAGGCTTTACTGAAGTCCAGAAAGACCACATCCACAGCCTTTCCTTCATCCAGCAGCTGAGTGACTTTGTCATAGAAGGCGATCAGGTTGGTTTGGCAGGACCTGCCTCTGGTAAACCCATGTTGACTGGGCCTGATCACCCGGTTCTCTTGTAAGTGCTTCATGATAGCACTCAAGATCACCTGTTCCATGACTTTCCCTGGCACTGAGGTCAGACTGACTGGCCTGTAGTTCCCCGGATCCTCCCTGCTACCCTTCTTGTAAATGGGAACTACATCAGCCTGTCTTCAGTCCAGAGGTACCTCCCCAGACTTCCAGAACTACTGGAAGATGATGGAAAGGGGTTTGGCCAATACATCCGCCAGCTCCCTCAAAACCTTAGGATGTATCCCATCTGGCCCCATGTCATAAATGACTGATGCAGAGAGCTGCAGGCAGCAATCTCCGGGGTCTGTTTGCTTCTACAGAGTGTACACCTATGGGTTGCCTTGTCTTTTCTGTCTCCTTCTGCCCCTCTTTCCTTTCCACTGCTTTTAGGCTGGGGGTGATGGTCTGAGAAGGCAGATCTTTCCCTGTGGAGTGTATTTACACTACTGATGCACAGGACACAGTTCTGTACCTCAGAAAGCTACTGCATACTATGTTGCAAGCATGGTCACAGACATCTAGCAGCATCTTCCAAGTGATGAAGTTTCTGACTTTTCAACATTCATCAAAACTGACATTAACATTCTTTCTTGATCAGAAATTATGGCTTTGGGTAATTAATTTTCTAATGAATAGCAATCAAAATTGGATATTTTTCATCATATGTATTCTGCTTTCCCTCAGATTTACTCCCCACATCAAGAGAAGTGCTGTCTCCCTGTTAAGTCACATTGGTCAACAAATTAAATCCAAGAAAACTAAAACTGCTCCATTCTTATGTGACATTGTATGTAACCAGGAGGTGTTGGGTAGGGCAAGGGAGGACAGAGAGGTACTCTCTACACCTGTCATGCACTCCTTAGATACCACTGCTAACATATGTCAGACCAATCCCTACAACAGATCATGCTGCAAGTAGCCTTCAGGATGTGCTTCTTTTTCATGAGCTACTGAGTACTTTTGAACTGAGGGCAGTGTCAGGTTGGTTGAGCACCTCTTATTTTGCCTTCACTGTCTTCTCAAGCGGGCCATGTGCTGCACTGTGCTCACATGGTTATGGATTACCACACAGGATTGCCAAGGATAGATTGATTTCCCCTTCAGAAAATAAGTGCAAAGTGCAAAAGCCCTATTGGCTACTCTCCTTTCTGTGCCAAAGTGTAGTGACAGCAGCAAGTTTTAATATGTAATGTAAGAGCTCTCAGCCCAGAAAATAGTGGTGAAGTGGCTGTCCTGGTGTCTCAGCTCAAGCTGAAATGATCATGGAAACTCTGAGGTCAGCTTACCCAGGGAATGAGCCTGATACCATGACATTTCCCTCAAGAGGGTGACCATAGCACCTCAAGAGGCACTGAGGCTTGGTGGTTGTTTATATGTATTTTGTAACGATGTGTCCTGCAGGGCATATTAAAGTCCATGCAATAATGATGAAGCATAGGGGTAATTAAAGGCCACAGTGACACTGATCTGCTTAAATTTCAGAGGGACCTTGGGGCACAAGAGGATACTATCCATCTTATCTCTCACAGGACCAGCTTGATTGGCCTGCTGAGTATTGCAGATGGCGAGGCTCCTCACCTGTGGCTAGGAGGGCTCCCAGTGCAGCAGCCCTGCTGGCTTCACATCTCTGCAGAACAAGAGAATGAGGAATAAGTGGTCACAGCTCCCACAGTCTGTCCTTGCAAAGTAGCAGAGGAATGGTTTAAAGATGGAGATCTGATTTCCATTTCTTGTTCTTCTATCTGAAAATGGGAAACCCCATATTTTTGAATAAGGACCGTTTCCCCTACTAAGAAAAATTAGGCTTTCAAGTTTTGTTGCTATATTAATTTGGTCACCATTTAACATTTATTCACAACAATTTCTTTTCATTTCATCCACTTTTCTTTAGTTTATTTTCTTCATTCAATAAACTCCAGGGCACATTCCACATTGACCTCTACCTCTACATGGTTTCTTATTTAATTTTCTAATTCACCGAGGCCAAGTTAAATAGGGGTTGATCACTTTCCCTCAGATAACAGGCCCCCTTTCTTCACTTTGGAGTTTCAGTACTTGGGATAATTTCTCAGCTTGCAGCTTAAAAACAATGGATTTCGAAGTACTTCAGAAGTTGTCTTTGTGTCAGAGGAGAGAGAACTAATGGAGCTCGCTAAATTAACAATGATACCATAGCTTTCTTTGGTAGCTGGCATCTTCTGCACATCATTATATAATCACAGATTTTTATATTCTTTTTATAAATCCCAGCCTATTTTTTATTCTTTGCTTCCTCCCACTTCATTTGCTACTGACGGCTGCTGCTAAAGTTCCCTTACCTCTCTTGGAAAGGAAGTAGGTTAAGAACAAAAAGAAAAACTCTATCAGATTAAGGCAAACATGTTGGCCCTACTGAGAAATGATGCATCTTACAATAGTACCAGCAAAACAACTTACTTTGTAGGCTAAATTGCTAAATATATCCAGAGAGCTCTGTGAGACAAAAGCAGCTGTCTTCTGCTTGCTTTCAGTTGTTAGACTCCTGTTGTCCCATATAACACAAAGTCCCATAAAGGGTAGAAATTGATGAAATCAGGATAATAAAATTCACTCTAACAAGGCCACAGTTTATACTTAGTTTATAATTAAGAATCTGCTGTCTCAGGTTTAAGATACTGTAAAGTTCCAATGAATTGTTAAGCTAGTTACAGTACTGTGCTGCTACTAAACTAGGAAAATATAATGTCCTAAATGTATCCTTATATAAACACATCAGAAATAGAAAGATGGGAAATCCAGGTAAAAAAAACACCTCAATAGATATGTCTTCTGCACAGGAAAAATGTAACTTTGCACTATTTAGTTTGAGGATGACAAGGAATTACTGTCCTTTAAAATAAAGTGAAACAGAGTCTCAGCTATCACGGATTACAATTCTGCTAGAGCGACTTTGATTAATATACATTTCTGACTTTGGACTGAAGCTCTGATTCTTAGAGGTTCTTCACATAGATACAATACCTATCTTTATGGATTGTTTGTGGCCATCTAGCCAAGCTCTCCTTTTCTGCATGAACATTTTCAGTCTGGAGGATATCTAATTTTTCCAAAGGTCTTTAAGAATTTTTCAGCTCCAAATGGTTACCAAATCCCCAAGTCATGGTTGCCTGGAAGGGTATCAATTTCATATACCCCACCTTGCTACACTAAGAAATTATAAGTGTTTCCATAGTTACCTGCCATCAAGACCAAAGAGCGAAGTAACATCAAAATGGAAGAAGAAACTTGTCAAAGACTTTTCTGAATTATTGTCTTTACTAATGTTACATTCTGCAGACTTTGGGTATCTCCTAGTTCATAGCTTTCCATACGCATAGACATGTAGCATTTTGGCCATCGGAATTTTTTTCTTAATTTATATTTGTCATAAGTAACATGAATCAGATGCAGATCTAAGGCACCAAAATACAATTTCTAATTTTTCACAGGACCTCACTCACTCCCCTAGCTAAGGGTGTGAATGGCATTTAGATTTTATATCCAATACTGCCAACCATCAAAGATGAAAAATTCAGAATTAATTTCCAGAAGAATGTGAAACTGGTGTAGAAATCACAATATTTTTTTATAAAAATAATTTACTGAACCTATCAAGATTATTTTTTCAAACTGATCTTGGCAAACAGAAGAACTAAAAATACTTGTATTGTCAAAATGGAATAAAGAAGCATTCTTTTCCTTTTAATCCTACAGTTGTTAATAACAACACTGAAGATGGCATGATTCCTGTTGAAACCGGGAAAACTGGCCTGTTTAGCCTTCCGCAGTGGAAAGACATGCAATATTGACTTCTACTGTATGCCAATATTTAGTGCTCCTTTGAGTAAAGTGCGTGGAATTAGGGATCTGATTTGTAGTTAACAGCCAAACTTGGTATTTTAGGCGGCTTAGCTGCTGAATTATGTAAATTCTCTGTACAGAGCTGGCTAAGGTGTGCTCAATGCTCAGATTTCTTTCAGTATAACTAGCCCACTGCTATCTTTTTGCTGATGTATGCAGGTCTTTCCATTGGCACTGCACACTATTCACAGCTGGTAAGTGAGGACATTTCCTCTGAAAATTTCTTTAATCAGTTCACAGGGGGAACTTTGCAGCACCTCTCTCAGTAGCCTAAATTTTTTTTCTGAAAGTAGCCATAAATATTCAGACCCCAGGTGGAACCCATGGAACATGATAAGTTGCCTGGAAAATCACTTTCAAAATTAGCATGTCTGCTCTTTAAGATATTATGAATGGTTTCTTTCTTGTCTTAGGAGAATGAAAGTGTAGATCATAAAAACTAATTCTCATTGTGCTGCACAGAAAGAGTCAGCAAACACAGTTACCTGGATATGAAAGGCAACTACTACCTTACCTGAAGTCTTCTGGTAAACAAAGACAAAAAATTGCCCCCAACAGGGCAGGACTAGTAAAAATATATGTTTCACCTTTGCAGCACCTCTTATTCTCTCACAAGGATTCACCCAAAGCGCCAGATTTTCCTGCTGAGTGAGCCCAGGTGCTTCTGGCAATGGCCTCTGGAGAGAAAGATCTCTACACATCTATTGAATGAAGGCTCCAGCTTCAGAAGTCAGAACTGTCATATATAATTTTCTGACATACTAACCAGGCTTCACATTCATTTCATAGTCCTATGACACCATTAGGGTTATATTTAATCTGTCACACTGTACTTATAAACCAATAAGAAATATCCAAGAGATTAAGTATTTTGGCTAAGGAAAATAAATTAACTACAAATGTACTAAACCAAAATATGTTGATAGCGATGGTTTCAAAATTAAGAGGAAAAATAAGAAATTAAGAGATCTTAACTGATCCTTTGTACACAATACACTGAGAAATTAATAATCCTACACTGTCACAATGATTTTACAGTCTTACAGGCTGGAAAGAAACAAGAAAGGCATGTTGCTTCTGTGACCATTATTCCATAAATAGGGAACTGAGAAAAGTTATATGAATGCCATAGCATAGCACCAGAATTATATGAAAGGTCTGTGGATCGAGCGTCCTCTTATGAAGTCCTAGTTCAGTGTTTCAGCCTCTGCTTCATTAAAACACTTCACCCTTATTCTAGAACCACATAATATCTTATTGATAGATGCCATGGGTTTTGTGGCTTGTTGAGTGTGAGGGCATCAGAGAGGACATGGTGTTTACCAAATGGACAAGGCCAGGTTCCTCTGGCAAGGGCTGAGGCTCCACTGCCCTGAGGCCTTCTCCTATGCTCATACTGCCTATGTGCTCCCCTTCTAAACTGTCTTCTCTGCACAGACTTAGCAGGAATATGAGCTTTCCCTCCTGAGATTGTCAACCCTAGTTCCTAGATGACCAGAGAAGCCAGCCTCAACTCCTTGTGTATTCATTCTATAAATGAGTCCCTGTAGTCACTGGAACCCACTTACACTGGTCTAGATGAGGGATGGAGAAATAGGAAAACAAACATCTTTGGGCTAACCTGCATTTCACAGAGGATACTGCTGTGTTCAGTGTAATCTCTTAGATGAGTATGGAGCTATATCAATGGAACACTATGGCTCATTTTCAATAAACGCTAGTCTTGGAGGAAAGGAGATGGGGATGGAAAAGAAACAGGAGGGGAAAAACCCATATGGGAAATGAACCTGTGCATCTCTCATGAGAAAATGCATTCCAGTCATCCAGGCAACAGCCTAGCACACAGAATAAAAGATGTTCCTTCCAGCTAATATGCCAAAAGAAAAAAAAAAGAAACATGTTTTTATCACATTCTTTCTCGCACATTGTTTACTACATTCATGTTCTGTATGATGAACCATTTTTAATATTTAAGCAGCCATACACTTCTCCAAAAACTGTTTCGTGAAAATCTAAAACCACTATTATGTTAAATTCCAACACAGTTTGCTTAAAAATAGTTTTAATTGCTATTAAAGAACAACTATTACATAAGTTTATATCTTATGCAAGGGAAGCAGAAACCATCAATGAATCATATTATTCCTTCAACTATAATGACGACGTGATCAACTACCACAATAATTAGAAAGTTTATGCTTTCTGTATATCTGTTTGCAAACAGTTTCCTGGTTTGAAATCTGCATATTAGGTAAGCAGTGGCAAATGGAATACTCTATTTTTTTTCATCTGCTATGGATAGCCAGACATGTTTTGTCTGGTGCATTGCTTCCCTTTTAGGCATGGCTCCTCAGTGAAGCACATAAAGCTTCTACATATTCTAAGGTCTGCTCTTGAAAACATTGCCAGATATACAGAACTAGGTATTTAAACTCTTTTATTGTCATCCACTGTGAGGTTTTTTACTTAAAAATAATATTTTAGGTTGCAGAAAATATTTTTAGCTCTACGTTACTTTGCAGAGGGAAGTAGCAATGGGATACTACTGAGGGAAGAAAAAGATTGCACGCAATATGGAAAAAACACCATGAAAAAAACACCATGGAGATCAATATTTAATCTATAATTATGGGTGTACAGTACATTCTGTGCATTTTTTAAATTTAACTTGGCTTTTACTATTACTCTGTAGGAGGGGAACAGATACTAAAAGCCCTGGATAGCAACCATAAGAAGCATGTTTAAATACACATATTTTCAGGAGATCTATGAGTACAAGAAGGAACAGATTGTAGTCTCTCTGATCTTTTTTCATGTTGGAAAATCTGAGAGCTTTACCTGGGAGATTTAATTTCAGGTAAAAGAATTTGTAAAATAACTTCCGAAATTCATGCTGCACAGTGTTGCGGCACAGATGAAAAAAATGTTTGTGTCATCCTATTCTTGAATAAAGAAACAATATGCAGTTCGCTTTTCACAGTGGAAATACTGATGGTATAAAGAGTTATAAATAAATACTAAGTTAAGTTCCTGTGTGGGAAAGCCCCCATACTCTTTATTGGTTTCAGTCAGGAAGCGAGCAGGTAGGCTCAGTCTAATTCTGCTCAGACAGCACTAGAAGAAGTTACAGTATTCCTGGCAGCTAGTATTCATCAGGAGTTTAAATGTGCTTTGACTGTACACATATACATATCTCTCTCTGTATATGTGATCTTACATGGGCATTTATACGCCCCTTCCAGGTTTTTCTAAAGGCCTTTGAAGTTAGCTGGCCAGAAAAGATTAGGCACCAAGGGGAGGAAAGTTATTTTAAGAATTTTAAATTTATATTATCAGGTGTCATCTGCTTGCTAATAAGGAAGCTTCAAAGTTATTTCCAGGGCAGAATTGTGCAGATTGCTCCTGAGAAAGAGTCAAACAGTCTATCTAAAGATCTTATTCTATCTTTAATGAGTGCTTAACCCCAGCATATTTGAACTTGGGACTACATGACCAGTAGTCAGTTTTCACTAACCGTTTTTTTTTTTTTTTTTTTGATCCTGGAAATCTGTAGCCGTGTCATCAGCTTCTTCTTAATTATACCGTATTCTTTACATCTGTCCTGCTAAATAACTCTAATTGAAATAGCACCGGCGTGAATTTTCGTAATGTTCCCCCCAAGACATCCCGAAAGTGACTCACACGAGAAAACAGACTGAAGCCACAGCTGGAAGCACGTCAAGGATCATTTCCATTTTTACATGATTAATTTGAATTTAATATCTTAAATCAAAACCTGATTAATTTAAATAAAATTTTGATGGTGCCCTGCTTCTAATATACATTGGAGTAATTAGATTCAGCTTAATGTGATTTTTTTACATAATTAAAAAAAGAGTAAGTCAAGTGTAACAGTGCAGAGTTGGTACAAATCTGTCCATATACATACATATATATGTATACAGATAAACACATTGGATTTTGTTGAGAAGTTATTCAGGTATAGGAAAGATCACAGCTGGATGGGTGCGTATAGCTCAGCTTATGGCATATGTAGAATATTCTGCTTCTATTTCAGTGCAATATAAAGGACAGATGAAAATTATTAGCAATACAATAGCCTGGGTCAACTCATCGTACCTAATTGCTCCCACTTTTTAAACAACTTTTCTTCAGGAATTGGTTCTGTGTACCCTATAAGTGAATAGTTTAGGGTTTTTTTTTTTCCCAAACATCTGCAGTGTAATATCTATAGCAGCTCATGAGCTGCTGTTTTTCATGAGACTTAGAAAAGTTCTTTGTAAAATAAATTGTTACTGATTTTTTATAGGTGCTCCCCCTGCCTGCCTCTGATTTTATAAAATGCTCCTGTGCATGATACAATCAATATAGTGAGCAATCATCAGTTTATGTGTGTCAGGATCAGATGAAACCTGCCTGTACCACATACCTGACCCTTTACTGATACTGGTTGTCATCAATGACTGGCTGAAAATGGTCACAGTCAATGCATAAAACTTTGCAAACTGCACTGCATGAAGCACTCACAGTAGCTTCTTTGTAGGAGGAGAAACTGCTAACAGGCTGAGTAAAGGATTAATTTGAAGATGTAGATGGAGTTTCACTGAAAGCATGTAGCAAAATGATGCAGGTAGGACAAAATCCTAGGGAAACTATAGATGGAGTAGAATTTTTGGTTTTGTGGACTTGGGCTTCTTTTTCAGCCATGTCTGAAGACTTATGTAAAAGTCATTTTTTCTTGAGGCTAAAATATTCATTACCACAAAGTATGAACCTTTTAGATTAAAAATAAAATAATGCAAACAAATAAATTGCCTTTAAATAGAGAAAAGAAAGGTAGGCACGTCCTTATCCTAAGTGACCAAGTTGCATAGCAAATTAATTCCTCACTAATGAGATCCTTGACAACAATGAAATATCAACCTAATTTTTCAGCATGGAGTGATCCCAGCGTGCGTCAAGTCCCTTGACTTCAGTGGCACTGTCCACCAGCTTTAGAATGTTGGTCATGCTCTCAGCTAGTAGTCAATCACTATTAAACAGAAGAGAATGATGGAGAATGAAGAACTCCTTTCCTGCATGGGGCTAACTTCTTCCGGGGAGGTGCATACACCAGTCATCCATTGATGAGGGCAAGTAAAATCACTCAGGTGTTTTTGATAGCATCCAACTTTGCAAAAACCTTTATATGCATTATGTTGTAAATATTGTGTAATGGCACACAATTAATTATTAAATTTAATTTTTTTGTAGGAAAATTCCTCTTTGCTAGTGAAGCTGGTGGATCTTTGCTGGTAACTCAGACATATCAGATGGTTTGGACATTCTCCTTGTATTAAATAAATGAAAAAAAAAAAAAAACACAACAAAAAAAACCCCAACACAAGACACAGAACAAAACAGAGAAAGTCCATAACAGTTAACAAGTTCAAGTGAGTATTCAGCCAGTACCTATGGTTAAATGCTCCTAAGCAGAAATCAGAAGTCCACAATAGAAGACAAAGGATAGGTTAAAAATAAAGAGAGCCTTAGTCAAAAAACAGCAGAAAGAAGGAAGGGAAACTGATTAACAAAGTCATTAACCAAATTTAGTTGCTGCAAAAATTTCATATAGTCACTTGAAACAGCTATATCTATTTTTCAGCCTCTTAACTATCTCTTGACATTATGTAAATTGTCAAATTTCTCATTCTCATGCAGCACAGGACCTTCACAAAGCCACTGTCACAGCAAGGGTTCCTATGCCATCTTACTTCATAACCTCAAATTTATCAGCATAGTACCTGTGGATCACTTAAAATTTTAGATACAAATTAAACTTCTTCAGTTTGACCAATCTGCCCCTCCAAGAGTGTTAGTTCTGTGAATTATGTAAATAGAAGCCAGTGAAGCTGAATACAGATTCCAAGGAACTTGCTTATTTATTTTTCATCACAGACAAGGAATAATAATAAAATGCCACTTCTTATCTTACAGCTAAAAATGTTGATGATAATCAACATTTTTTTTTCTTTCTAAATTTAGGTTTCTCTCAAATAAACTTTAATATGGTCCTAAAATAACAGCATAGTTACTATCTGTGGAGAAGCTACTTTACTGCTTATATTCTTTTTCTGAAGTTAAAGTCAAAACAAAATTAATCGGAAAGGGTTATCTATAATGAATCACCATTCATTTCAGAAGAAAAAAATCTTTGCCAGCAGCAGAAGAAAAGTACTTTCAAGCAGTTACATTAGACTATAGACTCCAAGGAGAAGATTACAGATCTTCCATATTCAGCAACATGAATCAAAACTCTTAGGATCTATTCTAACTTACTTTTTTTTTTTTTATTGCAAGGCAGCAGGGATTGCTTTTTGTATAGGCTATGATTTAGATGGCTAATTGAAAGTAAGCTGTGGTGAGCTGCTTCCTTGGTAAAATATTACCAAGACAATCTTATCTGAGTTTACAGAGTTATTTTCAATTTGTAAATGCTGTGTTCATTTCTGCAAGATAAAACATCTTTAAAAATCCCAGACCCAGGCATGACTGGATTGCTGTTAACAACTACTCTGCAACATTTGACCCCACACAAATGCCTTCCACTCCACATTATATATATATATATATATATATATATATATATATATATATATAAAAACTTTACCTCCCTTTGCATAGTTTTACAATTTAAAGAAACCTCAATCTATTTTATGGTAAATAAATTTAATGATATACTGAACCCTCATAACTTTGAGCTGATGTCATGCTGCCAGTTACCTGCTCTGCAAGAGAATCTCCTTCATTAGAACCTACACCTTTTGTAATCTAACCTTTGGAAAAATATCTCTTGCTTATAACATGAAGAAAATCCTGGGCTTTGTTTCACCATTATAATAGATGTAAATTAATGTTTTGCCATTGTTTGTTGCTGTAATCATAGAGGCAAGTATATATTCCTAACAGCTATCTTACTTTCAATTTGCAAAGCATACTGTGCTTAATCCCATGTGGCAGCCTGTAGTTCTGGATATGAATTTTAAAAAGTAATTAGACCACTGTGGGGAGTTCTCCCTAAGATAGAAAATGTAGTCTCCTGCCAGGTCCAGAGGGGTCTTTAAGAGGTCCCAGGCTGGTCACAGTTCTCATCCTAATTTATTACTTGTTTCTATGGTGTGAAACAGCTTATTTGTTCATGTAAATTTAAATCATGTTGATACTAGTAGAAGAGGGTTTGTTGCCTTTTTGCCTTTTCTTTCTTTTTTTTTTTTTTTTTTAATCTAGAAGGGTCACAGAGTTGGTTTTTGGTGACTGGTAACCAGCTATTTTTTTCCCAATGATTTCTGCAATTTTACAGTCAAATAGATAGTAAGAGAGACATATTGATGAAAGTTTTAATGCTTCTTTTGTGGGTGGCAGTAATTTTAAATATCATACAATCATCATTAAGTCATCTATGTAAATGAAAAATACTTGGCAACATTTTGCATGGCAAGAAATAGCGCTGGTTTATCTGCATCTCTGCATTCTTTCTCTCTTTCTTCTTTCTCCCTTTAGTGGTTATATCATCTTGCACATTGTACAGACAAACTATTTCCTTTAGGGTTTTGAGAAGACTCGCTGAAAAGAGGATCACACACCTCTGTGAGACAGCGTGTAATAAGTATATAGTGTTGGGACAAGGTTAAAATAATTTCTCATCAAAATCACCCAAAGGAATTTCTGTAAACTGAAACCAATGTGGTGTGTTGGTGAGTTTTAAAAAACTTTGGGAGGGATATGTATTTATGTGGGTTTGGATTAGGTGGGTTGTTACCCCATCCCCAGCCTCACCATTTGAAAACTATATCCAGATCTGAGTTTTGAGGCTTCAAACCGGGTCTAGTTTTAATCATGTGAATCTCACTTTGAGCTGATGGCTGGTATCAAGTAAGACCATAAATCTCTCCTCAAAGGGAAGGGAGTGTAAAGATCCAATCACTCACTCAGGTTTTACTTTCAAAAATTGCCATCTTAGACTGAGCACTTTCTGAGCAGGGAAAACGAAAGCAGTTTCAGCTAAAGTGTTTTTGTTTGCCCAGATATCCAACAGGATGTAAGGGCTGGATTCTGCCCTCAAGCTACTTTGGTAGGCAGTATGAGCATGCACTCTTGGGAAGATTCTGTCCCTAAATGTTCTCACTTTTCAACACACTGTTATCCTCCCACATACCTATTCAGGCAGAAAAACAGAATGGTGAACCTCCCTCGGGGGTTTTTAATGCATGTCCGTTGAGTCACAT
This sequence comes from Coccyzus lansbergi, assembly GCA_033558105.1. NCBI lineage: Eukaryota > Metazoa > Chordata > Aves > Cuculiformes > Coccyzidae > Coccyzus > Coccyzus lansbergi. Next base: position 2,540,536 of record JAUMJK010000038.1, read on the forward strand.
TCTTCCCTTGCTTTTTGGATTGAGTTAGGGGTATAGAATTTGGTTTAAAGGTGATAAAGATGCTAGGAATATATGAGGAAAATCCTGCTCCCAGGCCAGTAGACAGAGCATAAACTCTATTCTCATGTTTGTGCACAGCGGACATCTATAAACATCCAGAGGCTACTAGCCAGTGGAAAGCATTAGTCTCAGGGACTTAAATAGAGGGTTACAGAGTTGGCTTGTGTCATTGCTGTTTACTGGGCTGTGTCTGCATCTGTAACTTCCCTGACAGGAGTCTGTGAGTACACAGAGCTAGGCAAGGCTGCTACGAGCAACTTCAATGCATCTTCTTTTATACCCAAAGTTAAGGCCACCAGTAGGCACAGTAGCACATAGTCAACATTGTTCCCTATCTCTTTTTATCATTCTTTGTCCACTGTCTCTTTTTGAGCATAGCCTTTCCAAGAAGAAGGGCTCCATATGTGCCTATAGTCCAAGCCCTTATTTTCATACACAACATGAATTCTGCAGGCGTTCTCTTGAAGCTCTACGTCACACTCTGTAGGAAAGTACAGTAGCACCACAATTTCTAATTTCTTATAGAACTTTCCTTGAAGATTTCATTGAGGATCATTTCTCATAAACATCTCCCACGATTGCTTATTAAAGAAATTAGGAACTATGGTACATCAAGGCAGTCATTTGTTTTAATTTAATTGAATTATTTATTTATTGAAAGCGCGTATTGTTCATAATGCCTAGGGTACCAGTCTCCTTTTGCTAGGTGTCTACCAATGAAAGCAATGTTAGTTTTAAGGGAGATATTCCTGACATTTGCCCAGTAATCAAGAACAGAATAGGGCATTGTTTAGCTAGTAAATACTGATGACAAGAATCCTGCATGAAACTACAGCATACTTTGAGTAGATTCAAGTTGTAAGGTAGTTAAAATCGAGGTCAGTGCTCTTGCGAGGGCTAGAACCAGTCCTAGTAGAAATTACAAGAAATATAGATCGTGGTATAAGGGGTTTTTTTAAATATTTGTTACCACAGATGAAGTAAAAATTAATATAAAGAAAAGCAAAATACCCAACTCAATATGACATGAGAACTGGTAAAACTGAGTTCCAGTGACTGTGAGGTCTGAAAATGTGAAAGGCCTACTCAGGAATGGGTGAAACCAGACTAGTTCATTAAGTCAGAATAGAGGAAAGGTGATATGTCTGGTAGCTGGTTCAGAAACCTTAAGGTAATTTACAAATTCATTGAGTTAATTATCAGGGCTCAATATGAATTTGCCCCACTCAGAGGAGTCCCCAACCAAGCACATTAAGCTGCTTGCCTCAAAAAGGTTATCATTTGCTCTTGACTCCTCCTTCATTAAGGAGATTTTAGCATAGATTCACCAAAATTTTCTTACACACTTCAGATACCAATAACACCCCAATTCTAAGTTCAGGATTTTACTTCCTTTGCAGCAATAGTCACAGCTGGACAAAAACATAAGCAGTAGCATGAAATAACCCTTACATTCTGTTCCTTATTCCCCATAATTGTAGCAGGACATTGTCATACTCATCACTAACAAAGCAACTGAACTCAGCCCCAGAGATAGGTATACGGATGAGACTGACTTTCAGCCTACCCCAAACCAGATGTGCTGATCCTAAAAATGCAAAGGTAGAAAGCAGGCTACTGAGTAGCACTGTATCATTTTGTTCCCTTCTTTACATTGTATTAAGGCTTGCTAAAGAGGCAGTCTCAGAAGTTAGGAAATCCCCAGACACTGTAATCAATCCTTCCATGCCTGTGGTGAGCAATAAAAGTTTATATGAAACCTACAGCACTTCACACTGAATGGCTAAAAAATAGCACACATCTATCAGAATGCCTGAAAACACACCCCATTCTGGTAGACCAAAGCAATCAGTGAAGCCATTCTTCACCTAAAAGATTTCCATGCTGTTTTGCTAACACACTATATTCAGTATTGATGTCTCTCTGTGTACAGTAAAAAGCAGACTCTGCAGTACTGGGACAGCTCATTCATATGACAGTGATATCGCAGTTGTGCATTTCTCTTGCTTCACAGTGCAACTAAAGTTCCTTTAGTAAAACAGCACCCAGCAGTGCTAACAGATTAGAGGAGCTTGTAAGTGTTTACTTTAGAGGACTTAATTTTTAAGGAGTTTTAAATCTACCGATCATAGTCTATTAAGGGATGCTACAAGGATCAAGTGAAGGTGTACTCGCCAGTAGCCCTAATCCAATAATTGTGAATGAGACTGGATTGAAGAATTTAACCAAATTTATGGAATTTCCCTAAATAACAGTGCTGAGGGCTGTTCCTGGGGCCAGAGTACTGGGTTAGACAAGCTTCTGGAGTGGCCCAGAAGTACTTTCTTACATTCTTCCATAAGAAACTGCAAATCACCTTGGAACCAGATCCCCATCAAAATTCAGAATGGCTTTGAATCTCTGAGTGTGTCCATTAGAAAATTCATAAAATTCAGCTAAGGAGTCCTAGACCATGTCTATGAATTTCTTCAGGATCTAGTCTTGCTTTTAGTACTAGTCAGCCTTCAAAAGGAAGAGTTCAAGGTTAGAAGGAGCAAGTGTACCAACTGAGTTTGGGATACTGGCACATAAATGTCATATTATTAGTCTTTCTCACTGGAGTTTTTCTCCTTGTAGTCAGAAATATCTTTAAAAGGCCACATTTCATGGTTTTTTTGCTGTTGGGATCCGGTTCGGCAGAAGCAAAAAAGGTGGTGAAAATGGATACAATTTTTCAGATAGTTAACTGAACTCATGAAAAACTTTAAAAGCTTCATTCAACACAGGCTTTCAAAAAAATAAAAAAAAAGAAAACTAACAGCTCGAGATTTCTCTTTATAATAAATCCATGACCACTTTCGAACTTCACAGTTCTCACTGTCCTGTACACAACTCCCACTCAGTACATCACAGCAACAGTACAGATGGAGTTGTGATCTTCTTTACTCCAAAAGCACAGTCTTGTAGCTAAAGAAGGATATCTGTTAGCAGCTCAGGGTCTATACCATACAGCTGAGCAATTCTCAGTATGGTGGTACATCCTGATTAGACAGACAGTCCCATTCTTTTCTCTTCTCTGGTGCATTCTTTCTCCATCAAGAAGGTTCTCCATATAAAAAACACTCAGCCTTTGCTGTTGTTTCTGCATAAAATTAATTTAAATGAGAAAAACTGTTTATTATTGAACTAAAGAGCAGCATAGAAGTAGGAAGCTTTGCAGGCCTTTTGTTTTGCACTACTCTTAAACCAAAAATATTAAAGTTTCCAAAAGGGCATTTTAAAGCATATCAATTGATATCAATTGTAGAGACTTACACTGATGAGGAAGTGAGTATGGGGAAAGTCAGCAAATTAGAAGACACAATTTTTACTCTTTCTGCAGCCATGTTCTATCTGAGGTTTTAGTGCTCGGCAAAGCAGCAATAAAACCTGGATGTGCTAATTGGTGAAAGGTATGTCCATGCCATCCCCAAGAGACAGCAGGGCAAAGCAGGGATCTGTTGATCCATGCATCTCCTAGGTAACCACCATATTGGAGCTCATGCAACTCCACTATTTATAGCAGCTAAGCACCTCACAATTGTGATTAATGAATATCCTTAGGCCATCTAGGTGAAGAAGAACATCTATTATCTGTATTTTAGATGTGGAAAATGAAGGTCTAGAAGTCCTATGCCTCAGAACTACTTAGGCACCTAATTTGCTTCAAATGCTTTCTAGGATTTGAGCCAGAGAGACTGGGGCTGTGTCTGGCATCATTGCTATGAGCAGTAAAGCTATGATGGACGGATTTGTGTCTGTACTAATATACATTGCTTTTTGGTTTGTTGAGATATTCCTTCAGGACCTGTGTGGAACCAAATAAGCCCTCAAAGGAATGTCTTTGGTCATACAGAATGACTGCAACAAAGCAGGAACTGAAAAAAACTTTCATGGGTCAGACTACTCAACAGACTACATCTCCAATAATTCCACTTCTCCTGGTACCAGAAGAAATTTTTGGGTTTAGTGCAAAACATTTTGGGATTGCAATTAGAATTCTGATGAAAACCTAAAATAAGTATTTGATCATTTTTGGTGTTGAGGCCAAACCCTGAAAACATTGTGAATGGTCATTTAGACTTTTACCATCTGTCACATATTTACATAACAGTCAGGGAAAAAAGTGGACAATCAAGAAGGGCAAGGGGAAGGAGATGTCCATTGGTTCGAAACCGTAATTTACTCAGTAGATGTTCTGTGCTGATTTTTGAGCCACTTTTGGCTTTTCATTCCACAGCCACTAGGAGGTGAACTTAATACATAGGCATATAGAGGTGGAAACCTCAACATTTGTTGAAGAAAGAGTCCTGTCCAACATGGGGAGATGCTCAATTAAAGACAAAACATGCCAGCTAATGAATCAGTGGAGAGCTCACAGGGCGTTAGCTGCTATAGTTATTGCACAGTACTGAGCAGATCCACGGCTATCTTCATTTAAACTAGATGCCAAAACCAGTCTTGCTACCCCATGCTGGTGAAGAGTGTAGAGGTAATTCATCATTCTTCATAGATGCTCATATATGATCAGAAAAACATGAGGATTAAACTGCATATATATAGACACTCTCAGTACAATGAGTATAGGAAGAACAGTGTTCCCTAGAGAATGCTACTGCAGCCTGACTATTTATGCCTGATAGGCATATTGCTCCTTAATTTTAATTACACTGGAATAATAACTTAAAAAAGAACAAAAATGGACAGGTAGATGTGGAAGAATTTTCTGAATACTACAGTAAAAAATCTAGCTGCCACAACAATTCAGTCTATGTAATCATACTGCCATGCCTATACATCAAAATGCAACTGGAAGACTTTATTCTTCACCTTTTTGATATATATGCTTAAGCACATAAGCACACAACTCTGGAAGGAAAGATGGGGCTTTCTGTTAGCTCTAACACTTCAGAAATCTCAAAGGTAGAGCATATAACTTGTTCTAAGGAGTGATAACTCCCTGATTAATTAATTATTTTCCTGTGGTGTTGTTTTCTATCTGGTAGATGATATGTCTTAGAGGAAAAAACAGCGGCAAAGGAATATAGGCAATGAGTGTCTCCATGTTCTAATTGCAATAACTGTGCATAGAAATCTATTTCAGATTGGATTGTTTTAATGCTTCTATGACTATTTTGCTTTTATTTTGTTTTTCCATTGCTGTATGCACTGAGAAACAGAGTGGCTAAGGAATTTGTTGGTTTGCAATTCATTTTCAGCACATATCGACTGTACTAAGAGTTATATATGAAAAAGAATGAAATAAGCATGAAAGACAACATCCGTTCTCATTTCAGTTTCCTGGAAGGAAAGTGTGGTTGGGCAGATGGTGTTTTTTTGTTTTACTAAACTGAATGATCAGATGTAAATAATACACACCATATAGAGTATAAAGATTGTTGAAGGTGAGGTTTCAATGTGCAGATAATTGCTATATTGTAGAGACTGTCTCACTCTTTAGTGATGTCAAGTTTTTGGCTTGGTTTGGTTTTTTTTTTTCACTTCTTAATTTTTTTGATGCTTCAGCTTGCTTCCTGCATGCTCAACCTGCCTAGTTATATTTTTTTTTCAACTACTGTATTTCAGAGGGCTGAATTGTATATAAGTTAATTCTGGACCCTTCCATGAAGAGTCATGATATTTTGTCTCTGATTGAACAGGCAGAGGAGAGAGAGAGGCTGATAATTTGGCACCACGTGAGTCTCAGTATTTCTGTGTTGTTATCTTTCTTCATACCCTGGCTTCCCTGTGTGTCGTAAGAATCTATTTTCTTTGTTGTAATCCAATGTGATTTTTACATCTTTGGAACTCTTCTTTAATTTGCTTTCCAAGCCGGAACATTAAACATTCCTAAGGCAGAGCAGAGTTTATGTTCTCTGATAATTAGAAAAGGTCCTTACCAAAAGAAATGACAACAAAAACCAACAGCCTTTTTCTAAAATGTACATGACAAAACACAGCTCAACAAGGTCATAATGCTATCTTCCTGACTGAAGGAACAGAAAAAGACAATGTGCAATGACTGCAAAGAAATAATACTGTGGTTTCGTTCTCAGCCAGATCAAAATGTATATTTTTCTTTACTCCTCATGTCCTGCATTAGCTTGGTGGGACTCAGACAGAAGATACGTTCATGTTTACGCTACATCAATTCCTCTGCTGGTTGTGGCAAACTAAAAGCACTACTGTGGATGTGTTAGCAGGTTATTACCTTTCTGAACCTCCATGGTCTAGGGCGACATTGCAAACATAATCCTCGTGGCCACCAGACATTTTATTTAACACTTCAACTTTTCTTACTAACCTTAAAATGGGCACAGTAGGGGAGGAGTAAAAGACAATTTCTCACTGAAAGAATAACACTGTAATCCTCAAGAGAAATGAGTCATAGAAAAATACAGAAATTACACATTGAATCAGAATGACCAAGTCTGGGGAAATTAGAAGACAAAGTCACTGCTAAAATTCGTCTAAACTAAGACACTGAGGCAAATCTGTAGACTGGATTAAACCAAGGCTAATTTTGAAAAGCACATTAAAAATTAGAACTACTAGGTTAGAAAGAAACATCAGTAATTTTTTATAAAATGGCAACACTGAATATAAATTATAAAATAGATTGTCCTTTTTGGGTTTTGATGTGTCTTGATAGAAAAAATTCTGCTAGTTAAGCTGGGAGACCTGCTGACACTTGACAGAATTGGTACTGTAAATTCTTTATTATTTTACATTTGTACCTACTGGATTTCACAGGAATTTCAGCTCTCAATGTAAAACAAAGTGTTTCTAGCATGCATTGCACAAATAAAACTTAAAAGTTTGGTGAAAATAAACTCTAAAATCTAAAAAACCCAGCACCATAAACAAAGGAACATATCTTACTTTTTAAAACCAGTCCTACATTTCAGAGGCCTTGCACATTTTTAGGATGCCTGATTTTGTCAGTGCAGTAATTATGAAAAGAAGGACCAAAGCATGTTACTACTTCAATATTATCAAAAAAAGTAGAAAGAATAAAAGGGAAAAGTGAAAATCCTCACTTATTTTGAAGCTGTACTGCAAATATGAATTAGCACTTGGAGCAAAAGTTCTACTAGGACTATGATTTAATAGGAAAGAGTTTTTAAAAATAAATATTAAATTGGAAATAAATTACAAAAAACTAAAAAGAAAATACTTGAACTTGCATAACATCCTGCTTCATAACTTTCTAAAAGTTTGAGAATGAAATTTTTTTTCTCCAGTTGTTCATAGACAGCTCTATAATAAAATATAAAGGAATAAATCAAATAAATGAAAATTCCAAAGAAAGCTTTTAGCAGCTGAGCAAAAAATGCCAAAGTCCAGATACTTCAGCTCAAATGCTGCCACAACTTTCAAAGCAGCAACAGCTTCCCATAAGCAGGCAGGGCTTCAGTGGGTTGCTCGCTCAGTTTCCCACAGTTAAAAGCTGATGAGCTTGAAATAGTTTGGAGCTGATAAGACAAGCTGTAGTTAAAAAGGAAAGGAAGGCTTTAAACACCTGGGGCCAAACCTCTATCTGCTGTTGATCTCTGCTGGAATAAAACAATACGTGCAAGCCCAAGATTAGACTCCCAGCCTCTCACATGCACTCTGAAACCCATAGAAATTGACCACCAAGTATTTTGGGTTTTCCTAAGAGACATCCTCACAAAACAAAAACACCTCATAAACATCTCTGTCCTTAAAGGCAAGCAGTTCTGTGCTGGCAAGATAGAACTCTATGAGTCAGTAAAACACTAGCTCACACTCTCAGAGATATATCTTTATGGAGAATACTCTAAACTGAAGAAAGCAGAGACCATTTGCAGATCTCAGGTTAAATTATAAAGTTACCAAGTAAAATGGAGGTAATGTACAGGCCTTGACAAGCAGCTGAGAGTAAAACCTGTTGAACTAGTAAGACATCAAATGTCCTGTGGCACTGGAAAGTAAAAATCTCATACCTGATTTTATTTTCTCTTGAAAAAAGCACTTAATCATGCAAACTCAGTTCTTTCTTTGGTGAGTGGGCCTGGACTACCACTGTTTATTACTTCAGGAGCTGATGTAGAAATCAACACAGTAATGCTTTTCATCTCTTGTATTATAAGAATTCAAATTCAATTTTTATTTTGCAGCACAGCCACATAATACCTCACAGTATGGTTCTTTGTTGCCTCCACCTGTTAACAATAGCCTTGAAAAGAGATATAGAACATAAAAATTAAGCCTTCTTTCCCCCCCTAGTAGTTTGATTCATCTTACAAACAATAGCAATTCACCTTCTAAAACACACAGTTATAGTAAGCAGAGCCTATTGAACACCCTGCATAGTTAGCTGTTCCAGTAAATCTGGGATCTACAAGTTTTGGGCAATGCCTTTGTCAATAACACATTAATATCTTGAGAGCCTTTCTTAACTCACGCACAGTCAATTATGTCACTTTATCTTCTGTCCTTAGGAGTGCAGCATCAGACCACAGGGACCATCAGCCCTACTAAGTTTTACCATGGGCTGTATAACCTGATAGTCAACAGTGGTCTAACAAGCTTTGGCCTATATGTCTGCATAGTGGTTTTTTGAAGGTTGTCAATTGTGGGTTTCAATATAGCATATGTATGTGTTTAAGTGATATCAACACAGATAAAGTAACTTTCTACACATTGACTTTTAAAATTGCATGGTCACCTTTCCTCTACATATGTGCCTTACTCTCTAAAATTGGTGGTTAGTTCTGTGGTCAAGAGACTGTTCCATAACATTCCTTAAGGAGACAAGTGGCCCTGTAGGTATTCAGTTTGGTTTAAAACTAGCAAAATCCCATTAGTCTCAGCAGTGATCAGAAGAGGAAATAGAGCAATGTGTTTAGTGTAGTGATGGACATATCCAAAGTAATTTGACTGGTTTACGTTAAGAAAAGATTTGACAGACCTGCTGGGTTCCTACTTAATGCCAATCAAGCCAGAAAGGGACCACTGAGCTCAGGTATTTATCTCAAACTGATTTGAATTATACTCATTTCTTGATTTGAAGAGTCCAGAATAGAATGCTCTGAAGAGAATGTGTTGACATTTCCTACATAAAACAAAATTAAATCAAATCAAATCAAGGAAATATACAGTATAAGTGATATGAGAATCACACCCTTTTAATTTGACAACAGAAATAGAGCTTCATTGGTGCCATGTGTTCTCAGAAATTCTTTTGGGAAGTGGAAAAATCATTAATTCCTCTGCATTGCCCCCTTCATAGCAATTAGAATCAACAAAATGCAGACAGAAAATATCAGACATAGTATTCCTCCTTTTTTCTGCTTCACTGATATAAGCCTTATGTTTCTTTTGCAGACATAACATTAGCTATGGAGCAGCATTTGAGGTCAAGTCTGGATTGTGCTTTTTATTAGGTTAATACTGTGCATATCAAAACCTATTCAAAAGAAATAGTCTTAAATTATTACCAGCACTTAAATGATCATTGCAGAAATCACAGGAAAGAAGTATAGTGCTTACCAAAACCCCAAGAAAGTACTTCAGATAGTGTTTCTTTCACTGCCAAGCAGCGAGGGTCAAGTGAACTGTATTATTTGCAAATATCCACCTTCTCGGGCTGTCACAAGCAGTTGTAACTTACCCACTAGCAGCTATTTCCACTTGGCTCTATCCAGAGGGGAGAAAAGTACCTGAAGTTTCTTTGTTTATAACTATCTCAACCCCAAGGGTAATTCTGTTCACTAATTACTTGAAATTAAAGTTAGGTAATTTGACACGTATGTTTGATACCCAACCACAAACTACCTCTTAAGCAAACCAAAGGGTTGCATAATTTACTTCCATAATACTCCACATTGCAGCCATGACAGGAAAGGAAAAATGAGAAATTCTATAGACCTGTGAATGGGTCGGGCTTGGGGTTTTTTTAGGTCACTCTCAGCACCGTTAAGGGATCCCAATAGATCTTAGAAGGAGGAAGCTGAAAGGCACCTTTCTTCCTGGGATGAGGGCTCCCAATCAAATATAGGAGATATAGTAAGAATTGAGCAACAAGAAGCTGACAGAAAAAATATCCCCAAAAATAATAAAAAACCCCAAGCAAACAAACAAGCAAACAAACCCAATATTCTTCTCTCTACAGTTAGATTTCATACCTGTTGTCTTTGCATGCAGTTAAAACTCCCCAGAAAAGGCTATACAAATGAAGAGAGAATTACCTGCACTGTCTACAGTGTGTATTTCTTTTTTATCTCTAAGGTCAGTCATTTAAATTACATAATTGAGTCCTGAGAGATTATTTCTAGACTTCGATTTTTTTTAAAGTCAAACAAACCTGTTAAATATCTTATTGATGATGAACTTGTTTACATGCCACTTCCATATCTCTTTGTGAGTAACAAATTAGCTGCCAGCTATGATCACTGAAATGTACGACTCACTCCATGGTAGCTGGTAACACCTCTCCTTTGTAAGAATTATTTTGCAAGCTGCAGTTCCACAAATCAACACCTATTTTTAATTTATTTTTTTTTTACACAAAAGTTTAATCTGATGAAGTTTAAAAACCTACAATATGACTCAAAATTCATTCACGTTATACTAAACCATACACCAGACTTTTCAACCTGACATTTGTGAAGTGGGCTTAGTTCTTGTTTTCATCAGAGTATATCAGAAGTCATTTCAAAGGCACCATTATCCTTAAATAGTATAAAACAAGTGAACAAGAAATGACAAGACTGCAGAGCCACTGTCTTTTGCTGGGCAGAAGAGTTGATTCTTAATTATGTAATCTCATTCTTGTTAGCATAGCTTCCTATTCACATATTTTGGTGCCAAATAAGTAGCAAGTGCTTTATTTTTTAACTCTGAATATGATTACCCTTTCAACCATATTCTGCATTTCATTTTTACTATAAAAGTTGTTCGTTGTCCAATTTCAAGCTAAAAAACTATAAAAGTCCATTTTTACCTTGCTATAGCAGAACTAAAAGATTTTTTTGAGCTAAGATTAAATTGATATATCTTGAAGTTCTGTCATTGTAATATGACATTAGGAGCATAGTCAAATACTAGCTTTGACTATAAGTGTCCTACTAAAGTAGTAGTCTACTGCAGAGTGCTTTTTGATCTATCAAAGAAATGGTACTATCTTTCAAACTGCATTCATATGCTAACCTCCTATCATCGAGGTAAAGTAATAGCAGGTCTAAAGCACGATCTTTTCTTACAGTTTCTAGAAGTCAGTGCTATAAGGGATTGCCTAGCCTTGCATTAGATATTCATGTTTAAGTGAAGCACAGATAGGCTTTCCAATCTACAAACTCCATTAATTAGATTTCATCCTTTTTTCTATCTTTTATTTTAGGATTCTTTACCCTCTCATCTGCCACCATTGCTGTAGCTTCACTACTGACAGGCCAAGTAATTTATTGGTTTTGTTCCCTAAAGTCAGGATATGCTTGCTAGCGCAATTCAGAAAAGTTCCTATGTAATACTGATTGCCAATGTCTCCATTATACACTGGGTGAAGAATAATTTACTTTATTATCTCTCAGGAATGCCACATCTCATATAGAAGATCCTGCCTTAAAGGACTGGGTTTTATTTTGCAAAAAGTATTGGTTAGTGGACAAAATGTCTTTGAACAATTATTAATATTTATAGCACTGTTATGACTAGGCTACAGGTCAGAACAGACAGTCAGAAGGTCAATATATAACACGAAAAACAAGAAAAAGGAGGAGCAGCTCTAGTATTAAAGGGACAGAACTGGACAGTGCAATGAATCATCAAAAGTATCTGCGATGTCTGAGACAAAGTAGGGAAATTGTTTCTTTTCTTCCTCCCCCCATCCCAGAAAACAATGAGATTTCACCACAGGAATTGTAAAATGAGTCCTTACTTTTCAACTTTTCCTTTTGTGCCAAACTAGGGCAAAATATAGAACCTTACATTTGTAAAGCAACAGGAAAGAACTTTTAAAAACATTTATATACAACAAATGAAACAATAGATTTGTTTTTCTACCGTTGAAATATTTCACTGTATTTTTTTTTCTGCACAACTTGAAATATTGAATTTATATGTGATGTAAATGTTAACACAGTGTAAAGTACAAAAGTTGAAGGGATGAATTCAGAAGAGAGAAAAAAAAGCAGAAATTGTTTTATTTTTACTTTAAATCACTGAGATATTTTCATTTAAATATTCTTAAAATCAACATATCCTTATGAAATATTTAAAAGTACACCCTTCTAAAATTTTTTTATAAACTTCCTGTGGGGAAAAAGGTTATTTCCATTATTTTAACCCTAAATGCAGGAAAGAAATTGCTAATTGCAGGCTTATTGCTATTGCAAAGAGCCAGTTTGACTTTCTTGAAATCAACGGGTCCTCCCCACAGAACAAACAGATAGCAGGATGCTGCAACCATCTTTAAAGGTATTCTTTTATAATATATATGGGTGTGTTTTAAAATTGGACCAGCAAACGGTTCAAACTCCAGTCCCTATGATTAGACAATGATCTATATAATTTCAATTTCTTCTTCTAAATGTAGTTTGTAAGGGTTATGAAGATGGTGCAGTAAAAATTTTATATGTTGGAAATGTTATGTGGGCAACTCAAAACTAAATGGAAAAATAAAAATCAACCTCAAAAAACAATTGGGAAAAGAAATATCTCTCTAGCACAGGTCAAAGGCAAAGGTTATTATGTTAAACTTCCTCCCAATGAGAATAGTCAAATAGACAGACTTCATCTACAGAAATCATTACAATTGACTAAAATTTTACAGATTTGTCCTGGAAGATATAATCTGGGAGTGAGAAAGGTCGTTTATCTCTAAACACATAATGTCCTGTTTTCTCAGGTGGACGGCCAGAGCAGCACACAAAAGCAAGGTCTTGGAGACAAATATTAGCAGGTTTATGTTCACTTCTTCCCTTCAGTGTCAGGTAATAGTTATTATCCATCAGTCCTGAGTCAGTTTATAGCGTCTATGAGTCACAAAACACTTCCTCAGCTACCCAGCTTCTTCCATCCTCTTTTAGATGATCACATCAAGTTTTCTGAAATTCTTGCTTCTTTTCACAGTGAGTCATGAGCATCAGAATCACAGGCATGAGCAGCTTATAATGTGCACATAGTAACAATGATTCCAGATACTGTATTCAGTATAATAATAATGGATGCTGCTATTGGCTCAGTTGACACTGTATGTTGCCAAAATTAATTGTCACACCAGAAACAGAGAAGGAAAAATAAGGAAGATGTGTGAAAAATGAACCTTCTGGTGAAATTCAGAACACAATAATGCTATTATCAGTTGGGAATAATGAAAGTCTAAATGGAGTTTCTTTGGATTGCTGCTGAAACAGAAATAACCAGAAAGGGATACTGGGCAGGCCCCCTACTTCTCTGAATGGTGTTTCTTCTGCAACTCAGCTGCTTTAAGTCATGGCAGTTGACAGTAAGCACATGGCAGCCTGGTCCCCATCTCTTGATTCACATTGTTCTTACATGTAGCCCTATTTTACCTGCATAAATAGGGAGGAATTTTCAATTCTGTGGAGATACTACAAGTTTAGTCATGAAGATAATTAAGTCCTTTGGGCTTGAACTACCCAGACATTTCATACTTGAAAGAAATTCAGATATGACTCTGAATGTCTGGACTACTGCCATCTAAACAGTTTGGATTCATTTGAGGTTTAAGATTAGCTCCAAGTTCCTCTTCACGTCAATTCCAATATCTACTATTCTGATCATTAGTATTATAGAATGGCTAGAAATTCCATGTTAGATACTGTACAGCCCACTTCTACCGACATGCAAAAGCTATCTTCAGTCTTTCAAAATAGTCAGGTCTAATCAGCAAAGATAGGGAAAAAAAAGAGGTCGGAAAAAAAAGAGAAATTTTATTATTAACATCCTATTCAAATGATAATAGAAACATAGAAAAATTCTTGTCACCTGCTCAAAAAAACCCATCAATAGTGATGATGGGGAAGATCTCTGAAACTTAATATAAGGCAATAGGAAGCATAATCACTAGACCACTTTACTCTAAACATCTTTCAGCAATAATTACATCTAATTTTTATTGCTCACTGCAGTGAAATGAGATAATTTTTAGACTTTCCAGAACCTTTAGATCTCCAATATCCAGATAAATATAGTTCCTGCAAATGATAGACATTGACAGAAGGTTAACTTAAATACCAAGGAATTTACAAAAATATAGGTACCTCCTGGTAATGCTGCTATGGTCAGATAAACAGAATCTCAGTACAGACACAGGGACACTTACTTGAAATCAAGCCTAGATGTCTGGAGATCTTTGAAGCTAAAAAGAAAGGCAGATAGATAAAGATTTACATTTATCTCCAGGATTAGGGAGCCTCTGGGAGGTATCTGTCTGAGCCATATTCTTAGCTGAAGTTTGTAATTTTACCTGTATTTCAAAGCAGACTTCCTGCGGCTCATTCTTAGGGCTTTTTGTTGAATTTGCATGCCGATTTTAAAATATTCCTGTCAATAATTCATATTTATACCAAAAAATTACCTGATAGAAACAATATCTTTCTTAAAACTCACTATCTGTTGTGCTGATTTATGATTAAGAATTCTTGAAATCAAATGAAGAATCTGAAAGTAAAACTGTCACAATTGTAGACAGATTTTAAAACTTCACCTTCCTTCATGATGCATGAGTTTCAGGCTCAGGTCATATCTGTGTCTGCATCTGTGCAGAGGGGGTGGGAAAGTTCAACATGACCGGCAATGCATATTATCAAATAAAAGGTAATTAATGAGATATCAAGAAAGACTGACGTTCATGTCCCAAAACTGTATTAGTTTGTTGTTGCTATTATAAAAAAAACCCCTATTTTTTGGACACATTGGAAAAGAATGAGTAAAATGATACTGTCGTTGCAAGGACAATTTGGGACTACATTTAATCTGTATTAAAGAGCTGATGCAAAACAACAAAGGAAAAAAAAATCCAAGCAGAGATTCTGAATTGAACTGAGCTAATTTTAAAACTATTATAATATTACAGTGATTCCTGAAATAGGGCACAAAGACCTTCTATTTCACTCAAGCACTGCTCCAGTAAGGAGACAGCTTCAGAGTACCTTAAAGGCAGCAAAGCAGAACATAATAACCACTTGGGTATGGGAATAAAAAAGCAAATAAACTTTGCCAAAACTTCTGGATGTCTAGTAGAAATAACTGTCACGTCATTGGCCCATTCTTGGTGCTAGGCATAGGATATTGCCGTCCTGCACTGGAAAATCTTTCTTATTAAAGAAGTAGAAGGAATGGGAGATGAAAATTACAATTTATGTGTTTATATGCATATAAGTAGAGAAAATAAAAGTTCTTCTAGCTCAATACATAAGAGTGCTATTTGCCTGTCTGTTTGAACTGCCTGTGATTGGAAGTAATTGTAGTATTTTATATACTAACATGGCAATTTCTGATTAGTTTTAATTTATCTCTGACAGTAAATGTGTATATTGGTATAAATACACTTGTTAAAAATACTGTACTTGTATGACTTCATTAAAAGGACCAAACATTTCTTGCATGAATATAATTTAGGTCAATCATAAGCCATTTCCTCAGCATAATTTCAAGAAACCAAGTGAACTTGATTCAAATTTTATTGCAAAATTAAAGCTAAGTATTGAACTGACTGAGGGCTGGTTCTTTCTGATGTGGAGAACACAGATAATTCAAGTGTAGCTTTCCGATACAAACACTTTTTCATGTCTCTACGAAATACTTATAGTAATTATAATGGAAGATGGATAAATAATTTAGCAGCTCTTATAGGCTAATTTTTAGTCCCAGTGTAATACAAATCCATACCTAACTGTTGATCAGTGTAAATCCAGAATGATTGAAAGGTAGAATTTGAACCTCTTAGATTCAAGACAACCAAATGAATATCTTTCAACTTTTTTTTTTTTTTTTCACAGAAAGTCTTCTGAAGAGCTATGCAATTTAATTTTCTCTCTCAGGAAAAATGAAAACTTATTATCAATACCCTACAAACAGGTAAGAGTATGTCATTGTCGTAATAGTGATCTTATTTACATGACTTGTTTGTCCCTCTAGTCCAAACTGTAGCATTTTGTTTAGATTGATATTTTTATAATAATTTTCTACTACTCTAGTTTCTCTTTCAGAAAGGCTTACCTAATTCACTACAAAATGAATATTTAAGGTAAAACCTCAAACACCTTAGAAAGCCCTCTCCAGTTGGTTTGGGACTGAAGAGATTCTCTTTTTTTACAAGTTTAAATATGTCCAGATGAGTCCTATGCCTACAAGCTGAGTCCTGCTGGTTTTGAACTAATCATTTGCAAAATTACGGGGTGGGGGAAATAAAAAAAAATGGTAAGACAGGATAAAAAAAAAAAAAGAGAGAGAGAGAGACTTCTGGTGGGTTAGCCACAACGGGGCAATTAAGATGATACAGCAGAGGTAGACATCTGCTCCTAGACAGATACAGTTCCACTGATGCTATCTATAGTTACAATCCTTCTGAGAGATAAACAACGTATGAGAGCAACGTGCAGAAGGAAATGCCACACTGAGAAAGTGGTGATTGTGTGGCCCCTGTGGTCTGAGAAAGCGAAACAGGCACCAAGAGAGAAAGGGAGGCATGGCATGTGAGGCCTGTACTAGGCACATGCAGGTAATAGAAGTTGTAGGACAGACGCACATCAAGATGCAAAACTGGGAGATGTGTGAGAACTGACACTGGAGGGGAGCAGAATTACAGCAAAGATGAAAGGCACACCATAACCAAGACAGAGAGAGAGATGGAAATACTTTCTCTAAGCTATATGCATAAGTTGCAGTTGTCTATGATGAATTCTTTTTAAAAAATAAAATCATTACTGGATATTGAATTCGCTAAGGTTTGGAGGCTTGGAGGGCTTCTCAGAATTCCAAGCTGACATTTGGTCCTCTCTAACAAGCTTCGTATGAACTGTGCCTCACAAAGTAGATAATTACTTGTCTCTGTTTAATACAACAGTCACAGCAATGCTCAGACAGAGTAGAAGAGCAGTCCCTCTTTCTCTTGATGCCAGGTGCAGATAAAGTTTAACGGAGTGTGTGGTGTCTACCCCAAATAACTTTGAAGTCAAGGATCAACCTTGTTTAATTTATGCAGGACTTGAACAGTACACTACATAGCAAGCCCCACAACTCTGTCAGATATGAGTTTTCTAAATGTAAGATGTTTCATCTTGGACTGTCTCCAGCAATGCCACTGACTCCTCATGTCATTTGCTTCCTTGCACAGAGAATTTGGTTGTTCTCTGACGCGTGGGGACCATAATCCCAACAAAACTGAGGGAGCACCCTTCCTCCTTCCAGTTTACCTGCCAGCAAGAAGACCTAGCATTTATTCTCCCAATTTAAGAAACTCTCTGGAAAACTTACAGCATGTGATTTGCAGAGATCACTGTCTAGAAATCAACAGTAGAAATGCCCTACTGAGGACAAACAAACTAGTCTACATGATGTGCTGTCCTCTGCTTATGTGGTGGACTTGGGGCTTGATTTACATCAACAAAAGCAGAAGAACTTGTCATGCTATCTCGTGTTGGAAGTTCAAACCAATAAGTATGATTTTTCACATATATCATAATATTCCATAATAATTTCATAATATATCATAATAATTCTTCAGCTTGTTTACTCCATGGTCTCACTCTGTAAAAAAATGTTTCTTTGTCCGGAAAGAAGACAGAAATACCAAACTAAAGAACTTACTATGTAGTCAGAGTGGAGCGAACATCAAGTCCTTGTGCAACCCTGCATGTTGGAGATTTTATTAAATTATTACTCCTGACAGCTGCTTGCCAGAAAAAACTAAGTCTGAAAGTTTCTGTTTATCTGAAGAAAGTAGAGCTGGACTAAATATCTTTGATGAACAATTCACTTGAGGACAGATTCTCCTGTCCTTACTCAGTTAATGCCCTAGGGAGGGTGACAAGTTTAGATACTTCTGTACACTGAATGTTCATAAAAAAACAACTTTATCTCCAATGTACTAATTATAGAAAAATGTGCAATAAGGTTTTCTGTTTGTTTAACTTCACTTTCTTACTCTACATAGAAATCATACACATTTGAGTGATGTAGCTGTTGGTTATTGTTAATTGTTTGGTGGGGATTTTTTTAGATTCCTTTTCATTCTACTTCTTTTAAATTTCACAGTCACATATGAAAGTATAGTAATTTCTCTCTGAGCTGTATGCTGGAAGAAAACTCAGTCCTGCAAGAAGTTGCAGGAAGTGAAAAAAGTATAAAGTGCAGAGTCCTATTGTAAACGACCCAAGGAGTTTAATTTTAAAAAGCAAGTGTGGAATCAGGTCATTGTATTATTAAAATTCTCCCAGATCTACACAAAAAACATGAAAACATGAGCAGTATCCACAAGGAATAAAATTATTCTACTAATGTATCTGTTATTAATGTGTAATTTCTGCTATTACTGTCAATTTATTTTGCATACCCAACAAATAATTCAATTATTTGGAGGCAGTCTAAAAAGGTCTGAACTTTCAGAAGTTGGTGAAAAAAAAACCCAATCAAATTAGAGAATGTAGGCTTTCTCTTTTGGAATATCTACAAGTGCCTATCCACAGAAAATGCCAATTTCTAAGTTAGCACTGCTAATGGTCATCAGAGTGTAGCAATTCCTGAACAATATAGGTGATAATGTAGCTTTGTTATTTCCACCCTTTAATTAGTGGAAAACACACATTCTGTGTGTTTATTTCTTTAATATATACTTCATATGCTATGTAGCTATATGTTTACTTGTATACTATATAACTATATTGATTTGTGTTAGTTTGTGCTCCTGCTTTTCTGATTTTTATTTTTAAAGCACAGAGAGAAATATCTGAGTTTCATGAAAAAATGGAATTGTAGTATAGCAAAGAAGAACCCTTTCTTCCTCTTCTTTTGTGTTACTTAATACAGTCATAGATCTGATAAAAATATTGCATGATTAATATATGAAACATACTTTAATATATATTTTTTAATATTTTGCATTATGTGATTCTAACCCACTGTGCTAATTTCAGGGGACAGTACTACATTATGATTGCACTTTGCATTTTCAATGATGTCTATCACTTGAAAGTATCCCTCCCCCAAACCAACTTTGATTTGCAAGCTTTTTTATCTTTTATACCTTGCTAGAGGCATTATTAGGGCAGTTCACCTTTGACCAAATGGGCAGACAAACATCTATCCTCTGGTGCAAGTACTAGTACTGTTTGGTAGACCAGCTCTCAGATGATACTGAACTGTGACCTCTTCTTCTCTTCAAAGACTAAATACATAAACTTGAATTTCCATTGGTGCCAAGCCTGGGAACCTGAGTTGCTCCCCAATCCCAGGTCTCACAGCCAGCAGCACAATGGGCAGCTCACCATGCCAGCCAGCCATTCTGAAAGAATGTCTTTATTCTCTCTTCCTCAACAAATTCCTTATTGTTTGTCCCACAGGCTGCTAGACCTTGTGAACTGTCCAAAACATTATTACTTTTCTGATAAACTTTCTTCTCTTTTCCCTTTGATTTTGTTTATAAATAAAATCAATTTCTATTTTCATTTCTAAATAATATAATCTTAAAAGATAGTGTTACTTTTAATCCTTTTTTCATAGTATATCTGCCTCTTGGAAGGCTGCAGGAACCACAGAAATTATACAAGACCTGCAGGCTTAAGTCCTCTTAGAAAGAAGAATCTGTGGAAATGTGTTACTATCAGTGTTCAATATCAATTAGGTAAAAATGAGGGCAAATGCTTAAGAACATTCCTGCATTTCCAAAGATGTGCATCATTTCTCTGCTCTTGGCCTCATCTGCACTGTGGCTACAAGTGTGCCTTTTGTACCAAGAGTGTGTGTAGGACAGAACACTCATCTTCAGACCCTACATTTTGGAGTTGTTTATCGGCAGTTGTATTCAGAGGAAGTTAAAGCAGATTGTCTAGGTTTGTCTGTTCTTTATCTTTTCAACTATTTCTGGACGTACCTATTGTCTTCAGCAGAAGCTTCTGGGAATGTGATTGCAGGACCAGCATAGTGCAAATCAGAGCTAGGCAGAATGTCATTGAGGTAAGGCTGATATCGTAATATTCAACCAGATTTACCCTGGGAAGAAGGAGAGCTCCACAGGCGTGACTTCTCATAAAAAGAACTGTGGTCCATAAACATCGCCAAAACCTACACAGGACCTGCAGCATATCTATTATTTTCCCTCATCTCAACAATTCTGTGTTGAGACATGTTCACATGTTCAGTATGTAACCTTGTCTTTGTTTGGAGACAGGGAACTACTAAAAGGATATCCTTGTAAAGAACCAGATAGGTTCTAGTTATGATCTTCTAGTTATGATCATTTAAACACTCAAGCAACTCTAAACCAGTTTTTGTCTGTATTGTTGATGAAAGTACACAGGTTTTCTGGAGCCACACATGAATGACACAGATTTCCTAAAGGCATATGCGTGTGTGTGTGTGTGTGTGTGTGTGTGTGTGTGTGTGTGTGTGTGTGTTGTATGTGTGTTTTTATATATAATTTAATACTCTTTCATGTGTGAGAATAGCAGCACAAGGAAGAACAAGTGCAAAACTTAAATGTCCACACTAAGCTGATGTATGGCGCATGCCAGATGATATATATACTGCCTTATTGTTCAGTTGTGGCTTAGGAAGCTAAATGCATAATTTAAGATATATGTGTAGTCAAAGGGTCAAATGCTGCCAGTTACATGAGTGTAAATCAAGAGCAATTGCACCAAAGTGACTGAAGATGCAGTACTCTGAATTTACACGAGTATTGCTGAAAGGAGAATATGAGTCAATACAAGTCATCAATACAGCTGAGTTAGTAGTACTGAGGGAATTTTATTATATGCATGCATCTAACTCCTTTTTTTCCCCCCACTTTTTATAGTATTACATTTAATGTATCGCTTTTTGTCTCTGTTCTTAAAGGAATAAGGGACTCAAAACCTGACTTTGTAAGTGAAACATCCACCCCCCTAGTCTTCCAAACTTTCTTAGCCTTAGTTCATGATGATATGACAAACATCTTATAGATGTGTCAAGCTTATTTTCCTTACTTACATTTAAAGCCAGTCTAAATAAATGCACAATTCTGAACACGAGGCAGGACGTTGCTAGATGGACTGTCTGACTGTATGAAGAGATATATATTCT
Source organism: Coccyzus lansbergi (assembly GCA_033558105.1). Lineage (NCBI taxonomy): Eukaryota > Metazoa > Chordata > Aves > Cuculiformes > Coccyzidae > Coccyzus > Coccyzus lansbergi. Next base: position 2,561,884 of record JAUMJK010000038.1, read on the forward strand.
ATGTTCACTTGGTTCTGTTAGCAATTGTAAGGTTGCAATGAGAGGTCAGGAGGTCAAGTTTCTTAGGCTTGTAGGAAAGAAGGATTTGGATGCAGAAGCAAGGTTGTGGACCTGGCCGGAATGAGTGAATACATAGAATTGGAAGGAAAGGAAAATTATCTGTGTTAAAAGATCACAGGACAATTTTTCTTAACAGATGCTTCCTGGGTTATTGAAAGGTCCAAAGGAAAAAAGTAGCTTTGCATGGGACACAGATTGCAAGATACAATTCTGTGGTAAAAAACCAGAAATGTGTGAAAACTTATAATCTGTAGGAATACTAGCAGATACATCTGGCCTTCAATGACTGTTTTGGATGAGGAAAGAATATACGATTTCCTGGGCTGAGAGCAGGTCTTTAATTCTGAAAGGAGGTTGTCTGTTAAATATACAGTAGCAGTCTATTCAATAACAGAAGTCAAACCTCTTACTTGTGAAGACAGAATCTGGTATTCTATCACATAAAATGATTCCATTATTTCTTAATATACTTTAAAATTGAATGTCTCATTTCTGAATCACTTTTTCACCATTTTCTTGAATATGTAGAAAGATTAAAACAGCTCAAAAGTAGATACCCCACTTCACATAATCAAAAATGGTGACTGAATCAAGCAAAAAAAAAAAAAAAAAGAAGACATTTAAGATTGCAATGATCAACCGTGGGAGCTTACTGCTTCAAAAGAAACAGAACAAGTATGTCTGAAATAAAAAAGGGTGAATAGAATTCAACACCGTAGTCATAATTACAGTTAGAGCATAATTTCTTGAAATAAAGAAAGGAAAAATCTTATGATGAATTATGATTGGTTTCAGATGAATAAGACAATTTTAAAAATTATGTGAGGATACATTTACATAGAAATAGGTGCATAAAGATCTAGGAATTTATATATATATTTTTTATTACTCATCCATATATATGCTCAAAACACACACACCCCCTTAGCCGTTTAAAAAAACCATGTAGGTATAGATTTGTCAGGACTGTTTGATCCCAGAAGGATTTGTATAAGAAAAACTTCTCTTTCAGAGAAATCGTCTCTCTAGAGACCAATGGTGATGATACAATAGGCTGGAGTTACTATTATTAAAAAAAAATTACTACTTTTTCTGATTGTTTCTTTTTTTTCCCAGTGGGATTCTGATTCCAGACATTCTACCGGCCTGACATCCACTGGGGAAGTGATGGTACCATAAATTATTTAAAGATTTGAAAACCACAAGAACTACTGTATATAACCAGATTGGATTGACTTTTTAACTCTTTTGATTAATAATACATAAAACATTAGATATGTGAATTGGTTGAGTTCTAACCTGTTAACAAAAGGAGAAGAAGGGATGAATTCTAACATTTCTCATAAGTTATTCTATTTAACACATTGGCCAAACAAAACAAACAAATGGAGTGCTCTGCCTTAGTCTTAGACCTTCAATGCATCATCAATATTTAATGACTACTTAATGTCTTAATGTATCTGGCCATAGATGATATTTTGGTCATCTGGCTTCCAAATTTTTCCTGCTTTCTCCTGCATTTGTGAAAACATGCAACTAGAAAGCACAAACAGAGTTTCAGTATCCTGATTTCTTTTTTGGCTGTCATTTTAACAGCACTAACTACTCAGAAGTGGAAAAAACCCCAAACCAAACCAAAACAAACAAATAAATAAAACAGATATTTCAGTCTTCAGCAACAAAGAAGGGCTGGAATATCTTTTATGATATGAGTTTATGACATTTGGTGCTCAGGATAGGAGTACATATGTATACCACTGCAGAAAGATATCATATTCTACCCTTTTGCTACTAGCTCTGTTTTAATTATTCCCCAGCTTCATAAGTTTTGGTCTCATACATGCTAGTTTGGGTGGAGCTCAGAGGGAGGAAGGGATGTTCTTTCTTACCTCTTCAAATACAGATGAAGATGTATGGGATAGCCCATATTTCTAAGTAACAGGAAAAAAACTCTACTGGAGACAGACCACTTTGCTCCTGGGAAACTCCAACCATTCTTCAGGAGACAAGCTATCCAGGGTGACTTCAGTATCGTATGTTAATTTACAATGAGAATGGCATTTTTTCTGTGCAATAGACAGGTAGTAGCCCTCTCAATTATTTTCTAATGTCCCATTTGAAACTTGACTACCTAAGAGGTAGAACCAATCATTACCTGTTTCTTTGTTTTCGTTCCTGCACACATATCCTTTGGCCATGTAACTCGCTTCTCAACTTCCTTCAACAACACTCAACCTGCAGAGTGTCCACCTACATAAATCTTTATCAATTATTTTTTACCTCTTAAAGTCTCCATCCTTTCTTAATCCCCTTAATGAAAAATATACACATCTGCCCATGGCCCACTTGTACATTTTTAGAGCTCCTGCACTACTAGCAGGTTGACCATCCATCATCTGTCCAAAACTAACAAGTGATGACTCAACAAAGTTTTTTAAAATCTATGTGTAAAGGAAGGAATATTCAATTCAAAGACACACTCTACAACTTTTGTCTTTCCATCTTCCTCAATTTCATCAGTTATTTTGGTGTAAATTTGTATTTACATTAGTGGAATTCAAATGAATTTGTTACAATATGAGAAAAATCATAGTCATATTGCAGCTCTAAGAAAGAAATAAGGTTCAATTTCTTACAAAAACACAAACTTCAGAAAATTATAACAGCCCACAAATTACACCTGAATTGTGTCTCACTTATGACACCAATAATAAATTTAAATTATTTATCAACATCTACTAAATGTTAATGAGACCCACCACCTGACTTTCATGCATACAATTACTCTGTGGAATCTATTCCCCATTCTGACTCAAAATATCACCTGATTTGTTCATAGTTCCTCAAAATATAATGGAAGAATATTCATATTCTATTAAAAATAATAAGAATCTCACCTATAGTTAACTTATACACACATCTTTTTTTTTCCTTATATAACTGACATGCCAACAGCATTGTAAGCAAATTTCTTTCTTAGCTGTTAAGAGCCGTTATAGCTGTACAAACCATTTGAACAAGCCATTCACTTTCTAAAATAAAACTAGCTACAGTGTTATTATTTTTGCACATTTTTCTTACTACATCCTAATGTCTAAACAGTGAACTGAGAGCAGCAACCGACTTTACCAGAATAGCAAGTACCTATCCCATAGTATCTTTCTACTGTCATTAAAAAAGAGAAATCAGTGTTTGTTTTCTTTTCCATCTGGGATTATGTGACAAAATGATCTCCTACATCTAATCAATTATTTTTTTCTGTATCTTTTGCATTTTCCTGCAGAACTATTTGCAAGTATAACAGAAAGATCCTTTAGAGATAATCTGGTGATTATTACAAATGCAACCTCAGACGCTGCAGGCATTAAAAGATGAAAATTGCCTAAAGTCCACTGTTGTACAACAAATCTATACCTCTGGATTCCTGTCCTGAGGTGAAAATGCAAACCAGAAAGATATTTAGAATCATTTTGACAGTTCATAAAATTAAGCAGGGATTAGGGATTCTTTTAGAAATAAATAAATAAAAACCATAATGCCACAGGGCATAAACAATGTTAATCACATCTCCTTGCAACAAGTATTGCTGCAACCCACTTTTGGGAAGAAAAAGAAGTCTAATAATTAATCCTGGTGTGTATTTAGCGCCGATGATGCCATTTTAAAATTCTGAGTGCATGAGTTCAACACGTTAATACCTATATACATGCATACATACACACACTTAATTAATGTATTAACTACCCATTCAGCTTAAGTCTGTACAGTTATAGGTTCTTATAGATATGTTATACATCTTGTGTATGCTGTTTTCTTTTCAATTTTATGGATTAGTCCTGATGATACAACATTTGAACATATGTTTAACTTTACATAATGAGAATCTCTTGCTGATTTTAGGATAACTCTCAATCTACATGAATTTAAACAAAAGTCTAAGAGTCTACTGGGAACAAAATCCATGGTGCCAGTCATTTCAAACACACATTTAATAAGAAAAGAATTGAAACAACTGTAGCAGATACAGATGACTTTGATCCCTGCTGTGTTTGCTGCAGGTAAGCAGCAAAAATGACTAAAAATAATTCATGGTAAATAAGTGTGTAACTGACAATGGAAATACATAAAAAACAAGCATGGAGTTTTACAACCTCACAGAATTCCTGACCCACTTCATAGACTTTCCATTCCTTTCCAAAAGCAAAATTCAACATTTCAATACTAAGCAACAGTGCTAGTACACTCACAATATAGTATATCCTTTCCCTTCTGGATGAACAAACTTTAGTATACTGCATTTACACAGTGTATAAGACTGAAGTTTCACTGTATAAGTTAGTGTCATCTTTCAGTATCTGTGGAAAATGTTCAAGTTAATTTAACATGTTTCTCGCTAATTGAAAAGTCCAAAATAGGACTATCTGAATTACATTATTATTATTATTATTATTATTATTATTATTATTATTATTATTATTATTATTATTATTATTATTATTATTATTATTATTATTATTATGCCTAGAGATATTTTTCAGGTTTTATTTCATGCTCAAATTTTTTGTCACTTAATTTGAGCAATGAATTTTAACCACAGCTTTTTAATGATGTGCATATTGCTTTGCAATAGATGTTAACAAATTTCCTGATTAAAACAAGAAACAAGAATCACGGTTTACATAACACAGTTTAGATATTTGAATTATACTTAATTTCCATCTTTAAAAATTTCTTATGAAAATTATGCTCCGTCCCACTCTAGTCCAGAATACTGACTGGAGCTGGAATAATACATCACACAAATGTTAATTTAAATATTTAAACAAATTCACTTACTTTGGTTTTACATCCCCTTTGGGCTCTACTTTCCATGAATACTCAGATAAATAAACTTACTATAAGAAGGACCCGCTGGGAGCAGAAATTATAAACAAAAATTGAGGAATGCATGTGGGATGCAAATTTCTGAATTCTAATAATTGATTCTTATAATAGCTATTAAAGCTGACTGGAGGACAATAATTCCATGCTACATTAATTGTCAAGAGTTTGTATCTTCATTTCTATTTTTTTTGGTCTGGTTTTGTTTCTCCTGAAGAAGCAAACATAAACTCTAGACTGTTTCGGTGAAAATGCCCACATATGTATGTCTGCATACCACAGCCAAGAATACCAAAAGACCAAGGCTAAAGCTCTTTCTCATCCTGAATCACATATTATTCATTTTCATCGTTGATTTTTATCTGTGATTACTCAGCGTTAGCTAGAGGAGGAACATGATCTGAGTTTTCTACATCCAAGGCTACGGTTAAACTACAGGGCTGCTGGCAAAACTAGGAAGTCTGTTTCACTTCTGTTCTCCAAAAAATTTCCATTCAAAGTTCAAACGTAGCTTTCATAGTTCAGAGTCTGAGGAAAATTACTCCTACCAAACAAGTGAGTATTAAATAACTTTTCATATAGTTATATTTCTTCCTTGCTCTAGAAGACAAAGACCAGAGGGAGACATAAGCAGTAAACATTACAGGGGAAACCCGAATGCTCTGGGCTAGAAGTCATGGTTGACCACCTCCTTTCCCTGTAGGAGTCAGAGCTTGCACACAGCAACCAGATGGATTTGGAGGTTGACAGCCTTTGAGAACAGATAAAGCAAAAGTAGTTTCATCTCTTCTTCCCACAGTTTCCTCTGTCTGGGCCAGGATCCTAGAACAAAGCATCTCTTCAACGTCGTTCCACAGTGAGATGATATATACTGTGATGTGACTAATAATGCTGCCTGTTACTTGCTGTTGACAGTCATAACCCAGTCCCATTCAAATCACGATCATGTCATTTGGATATTACTCAATCAACATGAACTCTTAATTTGGTGGATTAATTTGTATATCTCTAACCCTAACGTCAGGCCCATAACTGCAATGTAAAAGTCATGTTTGCAAACAAACTTCTTATAAGGGAATTAATACAATGTAGACTTATGGATATGTCTTATGGATATGTTTGTTTGTTTTTGTTTTCACTTATTGTGAAGAAAGACTTAAGCAATGCCTCCTTCTTTTGGATTTTATCACTGGTCTGACAAGTGAGTAGACATAGTGACCTCAGTAAGTATACCCACACTTTTGACAAAGCATCTGGCAGACACTTAAATATTTTTGGCCAGAAATTACATCAATAACATGTTCTTATAGAAAGCTGGAAAGTGAGCTTTGATTTGTTTTTATTTTTTATTTTTCAGGAGAATGTTTCTTGCTTACTTATGACCAATAGAATAATAAATTTTTCATCATGAGAATGCGTGCATCATTTTTCAACAAACTAGCCATTTGAGGAGAAATGGTACACTGCCACTTATTTTCAAATTGTCATCTCTCCTGGTTTCCATGGCAAGTTAATCTGCAAATCAGCATTTTGCATGAAGCTTTTAAGCCAACCCAGCTAGGCAGTGGCTACCATTGCTGTGTAATTAGTGTCTAAAACACTTAAAACTAGATTATTAAAAAAAAATATATCCAGAATGATCAGTGAGTTTGCTCTATACATGGCCAGAGAATATTTTACTGGTTGAAGAGAATATCTGGAATTAGTAAACTACAACAAGGCTACAATACGACTGAAAAGGAATGAAGGATGTGCACACAATGACCCTGGCAGACTTGAAGTGAGAAAAATCACCATATCTGCTCTTCAGAAAAATAAAATACATACATACATACCCATAATTAATTCATTAACTGCGTGATTTAAATACCACAGAACAGTAGCAAGCGGCAGTTATAGGAGGAGAAAGTTGTCTTTGCAACTGGATTTGCATTCAGTTAAAACAGAATTTTTTGAGCATAGAATTGAATTTGAAACTGGCCTAAATTTCAGATTTTAACTTGAACGGCATTGAAGACTTGCAAACTTTCTGGGAATAATTTTGGGTTTGTAACAGAGGCTGAGTCAGGAGAAAACCTTTGGTGGAAAAGTTCTTTTTTGGAGACAAAATCTCAGTTTTGGAGAATATCTGAATTGCTAGCTCTTCATCCATCTTGAAAAAGTCCTTGTCTGAACTTCTGGCTTTCAGTCAGTTATGTGCTGATGAAAAAAAGGTGGATGTGAAAAAAGAAAATAGAAGATTTCCTAGAAAATAGTCTGTTTAAAAGAGACGTGGGCAGGAAAGAGAAAACATAAAAAAGTACCACAAAGTTTGTAATAGACTACATGTCATACACCTATTTTAATTTCTTTACATCATTTTTTAAAAACATTATTTAAACTTTTCCATCCTTTCATGTCTATTTTTTATTTTTTCTTATGTCAACACAGAAATAACTTATATTCAACTTCACTTACCAGTAAATATCTAACAAAGTTATATTACAAAGATTACAAGCTGGTCATTAAAGTGATAGGACTCACACAAGGATGAAAGGTCATCCAATATTTTCATAAGTCTGACGGCCATTGTAATTGCCTTTGCTAACAAACTGATTTGCCTTAAGAGAAACCTTGGATGAGTACCGTACGTAACAGACTTCGGGGAAATCTCCCCTCCTATTGTTTTTTTGTTGTTTTTTTTTTTTTTTTTTTTCTTCAGACTTGACGTTTCTCTGTGAGGTAAGCTAGGGGGAGAACTTGTGTCACAGGTTTCACAAGCATCTGTCCCTCCCTACCAAAAGTCTGGTAGCATTACACTGAAGTAGTAGTGTGGTCACAAGCAGTTACTGTAAACTCACTTTGCATTCATAGACTAATATACCTCTTGAAGTAGTCCATGTGCCCATAGGTTAGGTCTCTGCCACTTCTTTCTTTGCAGCCTCATAAAAGCCTGTTTGGAGGTTGTATTTTTTTAAATGTAGACTTCTCTGTCAAACCTGAATTCCTCAACTCAAGTGAGATGTAGGACATCAACTTTGAGGGACTTAGATAAACTACAGGAAAGCAAATTACTATAAGTGGTGCAAAATAAAAGGTAGATGTGGAAGCAAACTGGAGCCTGGCTGATTTTTCACATGGATATTTTCCCAATAATGTGCATAATGCTAGCAGGTAAAAAGCAATTTTTTACACAGTTATTAGTCCATGGGTGCTCAGTCTGTAAATCATATTAATACACACGGCTAACACATCACAGGCACCTGAAAAATAAACTGCCCAATCTTTCTAGGCCTATCAACTTTCAGACCTCAATGATATACTGTAAGGTTGGTGATGTTGACTTCAAAAATAGTAAATCAAACTGCCACCAGAAGGTGCTGACAAAATATAACAACCAAGATTGAACAGAGAACAAAACTGTTTTGCATACACGGTTATTTCATATTCAGACCTCCTAATATTTAATTTATATTCTTATTTGTCTTTTATGAGATTGCTTTAATTCTGTATGTGCAATATGTTTATAAAGTAATTAACAGAACAATTCAAAGGGTGTCTATTATGGTGTGCCCTTCCAAAATCTAAAACTACTAAAACTATCTAAAACTACTGGTTTTGATATCATTAAGAAAATCTTACATTTTATCAGAAGAATGCAATTCATTGCTAGATAACAGTTGATTCATATTAATTCATATATTTAAAAAATTGAATCTGAAGAGACTAAAAGTAAAATGGTTTTATTGTCATGTATGTTTTAAATGCTCACATGAAATGGTGGTTCTACCAGTCCTGAGCTCAACAGGTGTGGTAGGTGTTAGCGTGGATCTGACATAAATGTTGAATCTGAAACAAAAATGGAAAAGCCTAATTCCAGATTTGGGAAGTGGAGCTTGGTCCTGTGTGTTTTCACTATTCCAGAAAACAATCAAAGAGAAGAACAAATTTGAGCCCAGACTTAAATTTTATGTATTGGTAATCTAAGTATCAACTTTTCTCTAGAGAAATAGACAAGGCTTTTTTTTTTTTTTTTTTTTTTTATATTTGCAATATGGCTTAGTCATCAAGCCAGAAGTCTCAATTTACTTAACACAATTAACACTTTTATCTTCATGGAGTGAATCGTCTGAGGAGATGTTTTGTCACACAGAATCACAGAATCACTAAGTTGGAAAAAACCCCAGGATCATCGAGTTCAACCATACACTGTCAAGCATTACCCCAGCAACTACATCTTTTATGTGGAAGTGAAAAACAATGACAAGAAAATACCACACTGAAGTTCAATGAGATGAACAACTCATTACCTGGCATGATTGCTCCAGTGAAGATGAGAATAAAACCCATAAATAGAACACAGGAAACCTACTGCAGTAATCATAAATGAATACTGATACAATCAAGCTGGGACTGGAAAATGAAGAAATGGCAAAAAAAAATCCTCATAGTGTATTGTTAATTTCAGTTGCTAAAAGTCTTTTAACTCCCCTTGACGCTTTCTTTGAAAAACTGAAAACATAATCAAACTACACAATCAACAAAGTGCACAGCCTCACGTCACCATCTATAGACCTGGCACAGGTAGCTCCCAGAGTTTCCGCCTGTTCATAGCACTAAAGACCTTTTTCACACAGTATGGTGTGCAAAGAGGTATTTTCAGAGGAATAGCAAGGGACACATTCTGCTTGTCAGACGTAAAGAAGGAAGGGCACAATATAGAATGTTTTCTTCTAGCCACGATACAGCTGTCAGTTCCTAACCTTTTGCCATTGCTTCTGTTCCACCACGGTTTTGCCCTGAAAGAAGAATAGTTGATCAAGTGAAAATATAGCACAAGGAGACTACTTGAAAGGCACTTTTAATATTATATGTCTACTTGCTGTCATTTGACAATGAAAAGTACCAAACTCAATTACCCTTGAGTTCCTAATGAGGAATAATGAAACAACAACAACAACAACAACAACAAAAAAACACAGTAAAAAGTACCTCACACTTTCCAAAACCATCTGATGTCAAAGAACTTGAAAATGGTACTTTTCTTTCTTGATGTTCACAGCATGCTTTCTTGCTCACAGATTCCAGGAGGTTAATAAAAAAATCCAGATATTAATGAGTGACAGTAGTCCAGCAGAAACATTCAGGTAGTTTCCTACTGTTTTTCTTTCTGCCAAATAAGAAATGCCAATAACACACATTCTACCACTCTACCAAATCAGACCTTCAGAGAGGAGGTTGATATGGGTCTAAATCTCATACAACTCTATCAGTGATTTTTTTCGGTATAGTAAAGAAGAAATAATACAATTTGGTTACTTGCTCTAACCAACAGACCAAGCTACTAGAGATAAGAAGTTGAGAGCTGCCACTCTATAGCAAGTGACTGAGTTTCTGCGAACAACATCATGACCTCAAATAGGCAGAACTAGCATGCTGCAAAGGCAATTATCACATTTGTAGGCTAGATGTTGAAACCCTGAATCCAGAACTGCCTGACATTTCTCAGATCTACCCAAGGTTTAAAAACTCTGAGTTGATACTTTCTAACAAAATAGCAAGGTGAAACACTAAAATCTTAAGAATGGAGAAGTATTCATGGTGGTTCAAGGGTATGTTACCCTACTATAATCATGAACATAAAAGAAATCAATACTACTCCTAGCTCTTGTAGGAAGAGAAGGTAACTTTCAATCACAATTAGCTAGACAATGTGTATCTCTTAATGCTGGACATTTTTCTCTTTCTTGCCCCATAGTATGTCTATGCTTTTCAGTGTACCTTATTCCCATTCACTGTGTCATCCTCATCCAAGTTATTTTTTGTGTGCTTTTATCACTGTTCCCAGTTTCCCATGCTCTGCTGGCTTGGGTTTGAGTGACAGTGAGGAATCTGTAAACAGGTGTTGTGGAAGTGAAGCATGCCATTTGGGCAATACATTACGTAAAGTAACGTTCCCCTGGGAACTCTAATGCTTACAACTGCATCAACCCCAACTGTTCCTGTGAGAAATGGAAGAGGCCTGTCCTGACCTGTTCTGACCAGATGTTTTGGAAACAGGCCCATTTTTAGTAGATATAATAGCTGTTAATTTATCAAAACTGTAATAGGTATTAACAAAGCAGACTTTTTACTTACAACATAGTAATAAAATACAAGAGAAGAAATTAAGGCTATAGAAGAGATTACCTATGAATGCATAGTGCTATATTTAATACAAGCTTAAGAAATTTTCCAAGATACTCTTCTCTTACAGATATGATATGACTGGTTTAGTCATGAATGCACGAAAAAAAAAGATCATTTTTCATTAGCCTATACGAACTTGTTCAGGAATCTGTAGAGACTAGACATGAGAAAAAAAAGAACAAGACATCTAATGTAAAAACTCATGCTGCAATAGTAGTAACTGAGTTACAGCTATTGAGGCTTATTTGGAAACCTAAAACCTTCCGCTTTGAGCTCTGGAAGGAGGGAATCCATATTCCACAGAGAAGAGGAAACTGTGTTCTTTTACCAATATCCTTTCAAATTGCTGATATGAGGTTTGTCAAAGGAAGAAAACAAATATTCTACTTTCCTTCCTCCTAATTTATAGCCCACCAATATCCCACCAATTTTCTTGAAGTCTTTTTCAAATGAGTCCCAATATAAATATATGAAAACAGTCGTATTATCATATTGAAGTGAGGTGATCTCAACCTGTCTCCCATGTCCCAAAGGGGTAAATCCATTTTTTTTCTATAAGTATCAGTGGAATTATAGCAAGCTTGCTCTCCAGGAAAGGAGAACAAATTAGGGTGATTGCTGGGGGGTGGGGGGAAAGGGGGCGGGCAGGGGAAGGTTGCTACAGGCTAGAATTTCTGGATTTCTAAAGCACTGATTAAAGCTTTTTCCTTTATGATTGTTAACAAAAGTTTGCTGATCACCAAGAGACAAATCACCAGAATGCTGTGCTTAAAATCAGAATGTCTTTCTCTTAATTTGATGATCTTGTCGAGCAACAAGACTTTACACATAACACAAACAATTCAGTAATAACAATTTTTATTAATAACAATCATAAAGTGAAGGTACTATTTAATAATAATCTTTTTGGCAGTTGGGTTTGCATTTGCTTTTTATGACCAAATTAAGAAGAGTCTTCATTTTTCTTTCCATTTTTCAGCTGTGTTATTTGAAGGAGATTCTTCTTCTCCAGCACAGCTTTGGTGGTGTGCCGTGCGTATTTGTGCATACAAAGACTCCCATATGGTTGAAGTAGGCTGGAGGGGTTGCTACTAACCATATTTAAAAAAGCAGATGTTACTAATCTTCCAAATATTACCCCCAAATTATGTCAGTTGTGACTGACAATAGTTGGACTCATCAACCCCTTCCAGTGTCCTTTTGCGTGTAATATGTAAAGTAAAGCAAATTTTGCTCAAGAAGCATGCCTCAAAAAGTGCAGATCACTTTATATTACGATTGAATTGTTGAGCAGAATTTCTGTTCCTACAGGAGGATGTAGATACGTATATATATTACTGACAAGAAGGAAAAGAAGTTTGCCTGTCAGAAGGACATTCAAGAAAACTTTTAGGAGAGTGATTTCGGGCTGCATTGTGAAAAGCTGAAGTTTTGAGCTCAAAGCTTGTGTCTGTGCCATGCAGTACACAAAGACGACTTTCTTTTGCATGCACAAAAGGTTTCTTTACAGGTTTGCACATGAATGTACTAGGTGCTTCTGTGTACAAAGCTAAAGTCAGTTCCACATTTTATTTTCAGTCAATGGCACTTACAGCGGTGAGTAAACAAGAAAAAAAAAGGGTAGCACTGAACATTAAATGGCAAAGAAATTAAATATCTAATAACAGTAATTCTGAAATAAATCTGTCGACAATATATAAACAAGGTTTAATTTTTATGGCAATAACACAGTGATTTTTCATCATCCTTACTCTCTTTCTTTCCAAGTTCTAGATAGTAGCCACCAGTTGAGATGTGAGTTGATGCTTTTCTTTGATTTCCTGAAAGTTACATGTACCGAGGTTTATAGCAGAGATGTATATCAAGCTCCCTCCTTTCTACCAGTAATAGTACACGTCTTCATTTTATTTTAGCACAAATTTCTTTCCCAAGTTCTTTATGTTCCCTTGCAAAGCTCACTGTAGGTCTTTCCCATACAATTTCTGCTGTTTCCATCCCAATATTCTTTTTCGTAGATACCATAATCTGCCAACTCTGCTTTCTTCCAGAAACACTACTCAGAGATAAACATTAATAATATTCTATAGAAATGATTCTCAGGTATTAAGAATTTTTTAATCATTTTAAACTTATGGTCATTAGATACTTATATCCCCATTTTGGAGAAAGCAACAGTATTTACCTTAATACTATGGTATAAAATTCTATATCCCAGTCTGGATTTTACTTTTCATTTCAATATTATTTTTAATTACTTTATGGAAGATTATTTTTGTTATCTGTTTAAATAAATTTCTTTGTTCCTAACTCTGGAGCCCTTTTTAGCTAAAATTCTCTATTTAGCTAAAATTCTCTATTCTCTAAAAATCTATTTCAGAGATTTTTACAGGCCCAGGTAATCGGGACTTCTATCTTAGTTTATCTTTACCTCCATCTCTCTTTTAAAGTCAGAGATGCAAACTGTCACAAATAACTATGAGCAAAGACATTTCACACTCTTGCACCTTTTCATTGCATAAACCAGATATCTATGGTTAATTTGCAGACAGCTATCTGGTTCTACAATTGAGGATTTACTATTTTATTTAAATATATATACTTCAAATAAGAGGTAGCTGTTAGACTTATCTCTTTCAACAAGGTCTAATCTAATTTGTAACAGTGCACTGCAAGTTTCTGCCCCATGCTTACCTTGTAAATTTACATTTTTGCCTTTCATAACACATATGAAACATATTTACACTTTTCCTAGGCTCTGCTTGTTGCCAGCATGGACTTCAACCATTCCAAGCAGAAAACAAATAGAAGTTGAAGAAAACTTGAGTGATTGGCAACAGGCACACATGGTTAAATGTCAGCATTTTGGTATGTCATTTAATGGTCAGACACTTCAGTGTATTGCCATCCAACAAACCTATGAGACACATTATCAAGGAATATATGCCAGCTCTTTTCCAGCAAACTGCTTGATGCTTGATGCCAAGTAGTGGTGGGTGTACACCTTTTTATGCTGTCACTGCATTCAGCCTCCAGGGTGTTGCGTGAAAGGATCACTGGATGTTAATGAATAACAAAATGTGTCATTTCCCTTTAGAATTTGTCTATCTATCATATACAGTGAAAAAAGACATGTTTGTTTTCTTCTGCCTATATTTACATGTGTGTCAAAATACGTACTGTTAAACCTGGCCACATGCTTAGACAGTATGTTGTCTTGTTAGTCTTTTTTATTATTATTAGTATTGCACATGATAATGTATTTTTCATATAAAAAATAAGAAGCTCAGCAAAATAAATTAGAACACAAAGACTTGTTTATTCCTGCTTGGAGTAATACCTTGCATTTGAAACTGCACTCTCCATGGACAATGGACTTGTAAGAAAAGCACTTAACTCATTCAAACATATCACTCATATGTCACCAAAACATGATAGAAAATTAAAAATGTTAGAACCATCATTAGAACTATGAATGAATAAATAGCTTGAAAAAAACCATGAATACTTTGTGAAATAGATATTCATGGTTGTCATGATCACATTCCTTTAATGATATGCCACCATTGCCCAATTTATTTGTCGAAATACAGAGTTCAGACCTTTACATGAGTTTCAAATAGTTTTGGGAGAAAATGCATTCATTTTGGACACAGGCCAAAGCAAAGCTTTAAGATCAGTAAAACATTACACAAACCAGTATCAGGCTGTTGAAGCCTGGCTGCATGAAAACATTTTGGGGTACTTTCTCATCAGCTAATAAATAGGTACAAAAAGCGCTTTTTTTGAAAATAAGAGCTGGAAAAAGTTGTTTATTATAAATTCTTCCTTCAGCTATTTTCAGTGCCATCCTGACTTGCAGATTTATGCTTTAAACATCTGTCTATAGATTTCTCTTAACTAGACCAAGTTCAAAGCATCAAGGTATGACAAAGCACTCTAACAAGGTATCTCTGTGCCACTTCTCATATCTATTTATAGCTGCATGAGAAAATCAGTGTAACTCCAAAATCTGGAAAGAATAGCTGCAGTTATTAAAATGTTCTACATTAAAAAAAAAAAATCATGAGAAAGTTTAGCAGTTAGAAAACAGTATTTAGAATTTTTCATTTCAAATTCTAAAGACTGTATGTGATACTAATATTTTCACTGATAATGTGTGCTGTTTGTATGTGCACACAGTTTTAATGAAAACTCAGTTCACTGTGGATTTTTAATTGTGGTTTTTTTTCAGCAAACTGATTTAAAGTTCCCTGGGGCACACATACTGTTGGATTGTGACATATCACACCAGGTTAAGTCAAATTCAAAATGTTATGTGATATGACAGCATGTAAAACACATGATTAACGCATCCACTGGGAGACTTGACTTTATGAAATATGGTGCAACAGGGAAACTCGGGGCACTCTCTGGTAAATTCTAGACTTAAAATTTTAATACTAGGTTGGCTTCTCTTTGATATCCACAGCTTTCTCCTTTAGTTAAAAGATCACTGTCAAAGATTAGCAAATATTTTATGTTGATGCAAACAGCAATAGTTGTTGTGTGGCAAATAATTGACTTGTTAACAATTCAGAATATGAAGACTGAGATGAAGAACCTACTAGAGAATCAGAAATACACAATTTCACTTGGTAGTTCCTGAGGTTGTAGAAGCATATTATATCCTTTGTACCAAAGGATATAAAGTTATCTTTTCCCAATACCAGGAGAGCAGGTCTGCTTCCTTATGTAAGTGTAATTATATTGCGTGTCTATGTTTGCTGGACAGAGAACATCCAGTATTACAGACCTATCATGAAAGAGGGCTATGAGATACACCAGTGAGACTTCAGATCCAGTTTACTCTGGATAGCAGCACTGCTATAGCAGCTCCTACAATTGCCTGTCTCCATATGTCACTCCCAGTCTGATGCTAGGCAGCACAACCATTGGCCACACTTCTCGTTTTATGGTTCCGCTCTGATGTACTTACTAAGAAACAATAGGTTTGGGATTTTTTTTTTTAGTTATATTTTATAACACAAAACTGTGAGATGATATTTGGTAATTTTAAAAGGTTTTTTTTTTATTGGAATCTTCTATTCCTTTCCCTGCTCTTTCCCTCAGCTTTGAACTGAATGGCTAATTTCAACTAAATTTGATAAGGATAAAGTTTCATAAATATTGAATTTCTACAAATCTTGTCAAAACAGACAGCTGACAGAGGACAAGCATCCTCTTTGTGCCCTTTCTCAGAGAAAAGCTTAAGTGTCTCCCAACTCTTATCAGACAGAAGAGAATCCACACTGCCACTTATCTTCAGGATTCACTTGGATTGGCAAGTAACCCCAAATTTCTTGAAATTTCTTTCTTTTTGTTGCAAAGAGTCTGACAAAACAGTAACTACAATAGCAAATGGAAAAAAAAGAAGTCTGGAACACACAGAGGCATCATAAACATGCGACTCTATATACCATTATTAGGTGGCAGAGTGCAACAAAACCGTGAGTGAATACAGACAGGTCATCTACGGCAAGGAGGAACAGAAACCCAAAATCATCCCTCGTAGTTGAATCATTCCTTTCAGGTTCTGCTGAGACTAGAAGAGTTCTCAAACTCTGCCAGTTGCTGAGAAAGAGAAGCATGTATAGTGACAATAGAGCAAATGTCCAGCTTGTGCTACAGCCCCAATTGCTCTGCTGACCTCTAAATTCTGGTCCTGAAGGTGATACTGGGAAAAGGTCCTAAGGCTACTAACCTGCCTGAGGATAGCTACCACAGATACTACAAATCCAGGAAAAGAGCTTTGTTTTCTGTAAGCAGGGCTTTATGGACCAAGCTCTGGAGGTCTATGTGTGAGAAACTCGTCTGTGACATTCTCCAGGGTGAGATAAATCAAACAGATCTATTAGAAAGTTTACAGGATCCTTATCCATTCTGGTACATCCAGCATTTGCAGTAAAGTTTTCTAATACACAAGTGTTCGTATTAAAGCAGAAGGAACAACCTTATCAACCCACAGAGGAAAAAAAAGATGTTAAATGTACCTAGTACCTTATCTGGTGTGTCTTTAGAAATAATCTAGTTTTCAAATATGTATTTTATGAAATGCAGGATTCATTAAAACCTAACACTAGCACTAACAGTTCCCAGTGTCTTTGCCTGTTTTAGCCAAATTTCAGAATTTTAAATGCTAAGACATTTTGCCACTTGTGTATGGCGTTATTCACTAATGCAGCAAATTCTCTTTAATCTACAGAAACAGATTGTACGGATTAGGTTAAGCATAATCTGAGGATGCAAAATCAGTATCCTTTCAATGTAATCACTAAATATGGTGAGCCCCAAAGGGAACTGTCTACAGGATTCACAGAATCACAGAATCACTAGGTTGGAAAAGACCCACAGGATCATCAAGTCCAACCATTCCTATCAGTCACTAAACCGTGACCCTCAGCACCTCATCGTCCCATCTCTTAAATACCTCCAGGGATGGTAACTAAACCCCCTCCATGGGCAACCTCTGCCAGTGTCCAATGACCCTTTCTGTGACAATTTTTTTTTCTGATGTCAAGCCTGAATCTTCCCTGGTGGAGTTTGAGGCCATTTCCTCTTGTTCTGTCCCCTGTCACTTGGGAGAAGATGCCAGCACCCACCTTTCAGGTAGTTGTAGAGAGCAATAAGGTCTCTCATATTTATGTTATGGCAATAAGATTCCCACAGCTATGTTAAAGCTTTTACATTCTGATCTGAAGCATCCAACTATTTTGGACTGAAATTGTAAGTCATGCTAAATTATGTAATGTTTCACATATTTGGAAGTTAATTAGGATATATCTCCCACTCTCCTTTCTTCTAGGAAAATAGAACATATGTCCTGGTCCCATCCTCCTACAAAAATAATGGCAATTGCTTAGGAAGAATAAAGTATTCTGAATGTTCAAGCTGTTAATTCCAAAGTGTAGAATTTACAGGGTTTTATGTCTGAAATGGATCTTGGTAGATTTCAGATTTTTCCATTTTCAAAAACAAAAGAAATTAATTTTTCGAATCCTAGTGCAAAATATTTTGGTTGGGGTTTTTTTGTGGGTTTTTTTTTGTTTGGTTTTTTTTTGTAAGAAATCAACCTTTCTTCTGATCCAATATGATATACAAAGTAATATCACCTCTCTTCTCTTCCCCCTTGAAATACTTCTCCTTATGGGAACTTTAGTTAAGACAGCTTGGAAATCATTCTTTTTCAAAGAAGCCTGCACTCGTGACTGTAAAGAAATATTGCTGGTAAATTGCTGACCTCTCTGGAAAATCCGTGGCTGACTCCTGTAAAACATACAGAGGAACTTTCTATTGATGGTGTGCTTGAAGTGGTGTTATAAGCAGTTATTGGCCTACATACACACACAGAATAAAAAATGCTATATTAATCCACTTTAAGTGAATAAATACACTGTTAAGGTCTGGATAGTTTTCTGCAGAGTAGTGCATAAAGGCAGGGCGTCTGATAGTCTTATAAGGAAGCGTATTTAGTGAGGAGCTCATCCACAGTGTTTATATCATGTGCAACCGAATAGCCTTTTCTTTCTGCAGGCACAAGGTAAAAGTTTGAAATGTTTCTGTTACAGGCAGAGGTACAGAAGAGATCAAATCGCTGTAAGAAAAAACCCAGCCAGAAGGAGGATTTATGACAGCAGCACAGGAGACTAGCTAGGCTGCTTCCCAGTGAAGCAGCAGTGACAGCAGCTCTTGCTCCCGCCTGGGGTTGGCAGTGGACTCAGGTTCCTTGCCCTGAGCCAGAGAAGCAGGGTGTGATGCAGAGGTCACAAATGCTATCTTTGGGAAGAGAGAAGAGGGGAACAGGAGCTCTGGTCTGCGTGCGAGTTGTGTATGTGTGCATCTGTGTGTGTCTGTCCTTTTAATGGCCTATTAGGCAGGAGCCTCAGGTGATTTTTGTAGACAGGCACTGCTCCGCTGCTGTACCCTTATAGAATAGTCTTACCAAACTTAAGAAGGTTGAAACCTGTTGGATTTCACTGAAATATAATATAATTTCAAAGAAAAAGACTTTAATAAAAAAACACACCACATACAGATTTTAATAACAATGGTTGTCTTATTATAAGATTTTAAAACCAACATATGAGTAGCTGGTAGAACATTTTATATCTGTTATATATTCCTTTGGGACGGTTTAAAAATTCTGTAGACAAGTTATCATTCTCTGTCCAGCTATATTGTATTTTTCTACAAGAGGCAGCTGAAGTGATTGAGTAGTGATAGAAATGGACATCTCCATTAACAAATAATGCTGCAAAACCAAAGTAGTATTCTTGCTGGCTTGATCCTTACTTAAAACAAAACAGCACAAAAGAAATGTTGCGCAGGTCTTACTCAGTGTACTCTGAGTATACTTGTTCCTTTTTAAATTTGTGCTTCTGCTAACTGCAGAAAATATGATCTGTTCTGAACAAATGCACAGAGAGACAAAAGGGGCCATAGCTCCTAAAACTTGCTATCTGAAAACATAGTTCACCAGAACACAAATGATACATTATCTGAAAGCTTCGATAAGAAATGGTTTTGCTTTTATTGCATTTATTAACATGTTTGGGTGGATTCTTGTGGAAGTGTCGATGGTCACGCTTACTTCTGTTATAGATAAGTTTCTGCTAGTGTGTGTACATCATTCCTTTCTCTGCTGGTCTGCCAAGAGCTTCAGTATAAACACGAAGGGAAAAAGGCTCACTAAAGGATTTCAACAATTTTTTACATGATAGAGGCTTGTTTTCTGACTGTTAATCCCAGAATTCTTTCAAATGAAGACATAAAACTATACCAAGTTACTCTGCAAGCCGTGATACTGCCAACTTTTAACTGAGGTGAGAAAACCTTTCAAATCTATTTCTTTTGGGACTGAGACAAAAAATTGTTCTGTAAGCTTGTTTTCTTCCTTAGTCATACACTCAATTTTTGTGGTTTTCTGCTGTTAGTTATCACCTTAACTGCTGAACTGTTGGACCCATAACATTATTAAATATAGCTTTAGATACTGCTAATGTGAAAACTTTGTAAGGAGTATAAAACCTAGGGGATTTTTTTAGGGGACGTTTGTTGGCTGGAAACAATATTCTATAAAGTTCTTGGATGTTTCAGAAGTTTTAGTGGAAGATTCATTTTTTTATAAAACCTCCAAGATGCTACTGTTCTCACTAATCTGAAAGAGAAGACAGAAGAATTTAGGCCATGTAGTAAATTAAAAGGAAATCTTATTATTTCTTATTAAAATCCGAAAACAGGTCAGTTGCACCTTAAAAAAGAATATTTACTGAATATACTTAAACATTTTCACATAACTGAGGGTTGCAAACATCAAATCAAGCAGTTAAGCACACGAACCACCAGATTAGAGAAATTAATTGATCTGCTAATGTGCAAAAGGCCTGTTTTCATCTGAAAGAGACTAGAAATACTACAGAGGTATACAGCCATATAAGCAAATTCTAATACACAGTGAGTTCTTTATTTTATCCATTTTTAATTTGTTTCCATTTCACATTTGGATACTCTTTGCTCTACCATACATCAGATTTTTCTCAGATATGTGTTTTTTTTCTGTGCCCAGAACATTCTCCAGGGGAATTTCTAGTGAGTGCTTTTTCTTTCCAGACTTTTGAAGAGCTTGCCAGAACCAAGCCTTTGTTGTTGTGGGACGAGCCTCGAGAAGGTCTGGCCCTGCTGAGACATTGGGCACACTGAGAAAGATCTCTTTTCCCTTCCCCATAGCCCATGGCTGCACCTCATCCCCAGTGCCTCCTCACCCCCTGTGCCATGCCCTCCATTTTGGCTGCAAACTCACAGCCACTACAGAGTAGTCTGAAACACCGCATTACAACTGGCCCCCTGAAGGTTTTCTTTGGTACCTAAATCTGGGATTAGAATGAGGATAATCCTGCATCAGGTAAAGGATGCTCAAGCAGCCTAAATCCAGTCTCATTAAGACATCCTGGCCCTCCACCAGAAATGTTACCTCTGCATGTAAGAAGCAGAGATATTTTTGCATGGTGTTTCCTGATGCCAAGAAAAGGAGTTTCATCAGTGGTAGATTTAGTCTCTAAGACACGGAAGACCCATTGAACAGTAGTTCGGATTTCAGTTGTAAAATAATGTGAATCTTATTGTCCCGTTCATGCATGAGGAAAGATTGGATGTGGTCAAAATTAGTCTCCAACTTCTGTAAATTGTCTGGGAAAAGCTTCTTACAAGGTAAGAAACCTTTCTCTCCTTGATCATTCTCAACCTGGACACAAAATCTTAAAGAAGACATGGATCCAGTTTGCTCCTGCTGGTGAAACAAAGCCCTTTGGCACATATACTGCAGAAGTACATTACTTTCATCTGGTCTTTGAAGAACAGTGGGGGCTTTAAAGCTGAATGATCTTAAGAAATATTTAATGATGAACTGTCGTTTGCTAAAGAGAGAAGCAGATCAAAATGTACTTGTTTTAAAATGGCATATGTTACTCTGTAGATAAACAAAACATAAGTTCATCTGGATCCTCCATCAAGAAGAAACTTAGAATCAGACCAATTTGTAAACTGGTAGTTCACATATTTTAGTCTCTTTTTTCATGAAATGATAACATTACATGCCTATGGAAACAGTGAAATAAAGATGGGGTAGGGGGGTGGGTGGCATTTAAGAGTAGAATATCAGCATTTATTGCAGCAGATTTACAGCTTATTTTTGTGGTGCTACTGACACATCCTATCAGATTTGCTAGATTTTCTAATCTTATTAGTGAGTTTGCATGTATATATAATATTATTGAATTTGTTGTTTGCTGATATGAGAAGCTGTTATGGTATCAATCTTTTCAATAGTTTCTGCAATTAAAAATTCTTAAGCCATGCTCCTATTGTATCTCAACCAGCCACAAGATATATGTATTATTTTTGTTATTGATTTTCAGCACAAGTATATCAATTTTCCATAATATTTAATAATTTCAATTGTTCCTAACATCTCATTAAGTTAGTAGGATATTTATTTTGCAATGTAGCGGGTGGGGAGAAATATTCCATCATCATACAGTGAGTTCATAGGACTGGAAATTCTGGAGTCAGCACAACAGCTTAGGGCAAAATCCTGCTGTTGTACAATATTGTTGTTGATGACAGGGCAGTGGGGGTGGGGATGGAGTAAGGGGACATGGGTGGAGGAATGCTAACAGGAGAACCAGACTACTTATGCAGAACCAGGCAAAAGCTAAGGAGAGAAATTGTTCAGGGAAGGTACCCTGTGGTCCTTACTGCACATGTTAGTCACTGCTTAGCGGAGCATATCTGCTATTGGTCTCATTGATGCTGGATGGGAGGTTGACCATGGTTGGACTTGATGATCCTTGTTGGACTTGATGATCCTGTGAGTCTTTTCCAACCTAGTGATTCTGCGATTCTGTGACCAGTCCTGGAGGAGGCAGTCACCTTTTGGTCGAAGGAGGGCCCTTGTCCCTCCTTGCCCTATATCTTAGCACTCAACTACATATCAGGATACAGAGGGCTGATGGTTTACTTGTGAAATAGTAAAACAGATTTATTTCAGTGATTTTACACTAAGTTGAACAAATTCTGAAATTCTTGTGTATTTGGTTAAAGAAAATATCCATGGACAAAGACAAATGAGTATTTTAGAACTAAGTTTATATGTCATCTTTAAGTTACATTGAATACAATATTTATTATATGAATTTCTCACGAGATTTTTTTTCTGCTTATTTTCACAGGAATTTTGTAACATTTACTCATTTGTATTTTTAATGATATCATGCTGTTATACATCCATATTCTGGGCAAGCTTAGCTGAACTCTGACAAAAGGCTTTGGACTGATTTTTTTTCCTTCCTTCTAAGTGTGAGACTATGCATTTATATTCAGATCTAAAAGCATGCTGTAGCATAGAACCTGGGGAACAATCCTATAGCCTGCAAAGTAAGAGAACTCATAGAGTAAATGATGTCTTCATGAGAAGATAACACTTTGCTCAGAAGTTCTTTTTTTTTTAATTACTAAATCACTTCAAACGGTTTCAAAACGTAATGGAAACAATATGGTGTGGCTCTTGATGTTGGCTTCTACAATTAGTGTGTTATTAATTAAACTCTCGAGTAATATAATAACTTGACTGTTGGAACGTCTCTTTGCATTTAAAATACATGCAGGCTGTGGCTCCAATTATAAATAGAATATAACTCTAAAGGCTTGAAACTGTAAATTAAATTTTTGAGAGACAAATTGTTAAATTTATGTTATATTCCTGAGAACTTATTTTTGTGCATTTTTATTTTGTTCTGTATACTGTGTCCAAGCGTCCTTTTTCACCAGCAAATTTGTGTGGAAGTGGACATGTGCATCTTTTTCTCTATTAACACATGTGCATGCACACATGTGCACGCTTACACACTCTTATAATTAACCATCATTTCCCGAACAATTATCTGCCTATGTCTAAGCAAGGACAAGTTGGTCTAAGATAGAACTAACAGTCCACTCGCTCTGTTTATCTACTTTTGGATTAGACACGTGATGTTGCAGAAGATCCCTAATGCTCCTACCTTGGTTGAATCACCATTTCTATGGTCACAATGGACTGTGGAGAAAGTTCATACTTTGGCAATAAGAAATCTAGTTGTAACTTCCAAAAATCAGCTTGTTTTCTAGCATGAATTAGCAGTTAGCATGGAATCACTGTTCCATTACCCATTTCCAATAAAACCACTTTATGAAGGTGTTTTGTCATACTTATCCTTTATTCATGGCCCGACTTGGCCACTATTATCATTGGTGAAAAGATTCCCATAGACTAACATTGTTTTTTTTAGTTCAATAACTCAGTTTAACGACTATACATTGTTAGGTCATTGGTAAGTGACTTGGAATCCCTGAATTAAAAGTGGCTAAAGAAATTGAGGATGTCCAGCAATAAATATTACTGGATTGTGAACTTTCGGTAGCCTTGTTAGAGAATATTTGTTTAATCAGCTGTAGAGCTGTGCTCACTAGATCTATATGGAAATGTTAATATAGAACATTTTGTTAAAATGAATAGTTTCAAGTCAAGAGACCATATTTTTCCCTGCAAAGCTACATGGATATGATTAAGTTTCCTGTAAAAAAAAAAAAAAAGTTTAAATAAATTATTTTTAGACTTTAGAGCAGATGCTACTTAGTACTGATTGAAACATTCTGCTTTATCCCAAATTTTACAAGTTTGTGTTTAGTTACAAAGACAATGAACAAATGAAAAGCAATAGAACATTTTAACCAATACCATATTATAATCTGTCAACAGATTATGCATGTCTATTTTTGGCAGATGTTGATATAATATAAAAAGAATACTGCAATATAAAATTAATTTTTAAACACAATTTCTACTCTTTCTAAAATAAAGTTTCTAAAATGGCTTTTTTTCAGAAAAATAAAATTTTTTGAAGAATAGGAATAAGTTTTGCTTTCATATTAACTTTGGAATTAATCTAGTTCCATATCAGAAGCAGCCAGGAGAAAGTTAAGAATAAGACTATCCCAATTTATTCCTGGTGTCTCATTCCTGTGTTTTCACAAAGAAATAAAAGAACTAATTCAAAGCATGATTTAGAACCAAGGAAAGCTATCAAACCTATTTCAAAGCACCCTCCTCCCTCACCTGAAGGGAAAGTATAAACTCCTTAAATCTTTATCAAGGTAAGGAACAAGCTTACTCCTATCAGTTCAAGTGCTGAACCCAGTGCCTAGAAGGGTGTTAGTATCCGTGGATATTGGTTTTTTGTCTCCAACAAGCTATCTAGTTAATTGAGTTGCCAATAGAAAGCCAAACAACAATATACAAACTGTACACAGCTGTATGCCTTCCTTCTGCAGAGCTATCTACAGATTTTTTCCACAAATCCTGTGTTGGCTCTAGAGGCATTGGTGCTGTGGGGAAATTAGGGAATTTCTATGCCTCCAAGCACAAGTTTACTTACTTAGGCACAAAACACAGTTCTGTCACCATAATATTACTGCCTTTCAAGGTTGTCTATCCTACACACATCAAATGCTTTTCTTCAGCAACTCAAAGGGATTTTTTTTTTGATTAAAAATCCCAAGCAATTTAGAAGTATGCATATCATCTTTTGTTTCATTTATCATTGACATGTTTTCCCAATACTTCTAAATATTAGGAGAATATGAGTTGTCAGAGATAAGAATTTGGGGTTAAAAGCTTCTGCTTCTCACATACCTGAGAACAAAGGACTAAGAGTCTTATCCATTTATGCTACTCTTATCATTATGGCTGGACTTTGAAAAGTACCCTCTTCCACAACTTTTTCTGCAGGAGATGCAAACTTGGCTCCTCAGTGAAGACGACAAATATGCATCAAACATGAGACATGCGGATAACAACAATATCAACAACATCCCGTTATCTAGATCAGAAATGTGTACCCTTCCTTGAGAGCTAGTCATAGATTGGTGATTCAAGATAGGGGAATCCACTCACCTGGCTTTTGCCCTAAGAACAATGGTTAAGAATTGCATCCTCTAATCTTGGAAAATAAGTGTGGGAAGGACTTCAAAAGATCAGGCAGCTTTTTGTCAGGGAAGGATCAGTGCAGCAATGTTGATATAAGAAGTTGTTATTATTAGAAAAAGTAGAATATTTTTGATTTAAGCTAGAGTGAAGTGTTTTATCTAAATAATTGTGTTCTTTGACAGTAGGGCAGAATGTCTCTCTGATAGAATGCTTTCTTTAAAAACACTGTTTTTCCAGACACTGTTCATTCTTTGAAGATGTTTAAGACTTGTGTGAAGTATAATATGTGCAGAATAGGTGTCTCTTTTTCTGTAATCACCTCTGTTTGGAGTTTTCTTTCTATCTCAAAACCAAGGTCAAGCAGAGTGCTTGGATCCATCTCCAAATTAGCAAGTGTTTTGACTGTCTCATAACATTAAAATCAGACCTTGGAAAGTAAAAGAATATGCATAAGATTTCTGAGGAAATAATACATATGCATGTAAATGGGAAATAAATTTCATAACTAGCTTTTGTCTTGTGACACATGATTGATGGAGATCACTCACACATGTTGTCCAGGCCTGATAAAAGGTATTCGATTTCTAAACTTCAGAATAAATCTTAGGAAGTTTTATTTGCCTGTATTTTTTATGTCAATGTCTATCTCAAAGCTGCTTTTGCTGAAGCTCCTTTGAACAACTTTAAACCATGGCAATTCCAGTCTGCTCATTTGTTTACAGAAGAAGGAAGTATTTTGAAGCTGATTTTGGATTTTAACTTGATTAATGATTTAACCATTAAAATGTCTGTTTTGTTGTCCTTGTGGTGGAGCAAACCATGTCTGTTACAGATTTCAAATGGCATATAAATCCTTAATTAAGACATAAAGTCAATCCTTGATTATCTGGTATTGGAGAATAGATAATTTAAATTTTATTTCAGCTATTACTTATTCATTAATATTTTTGCTCTAGGTAATTGTGTGGGGACAGGTTATTGTGGTGTTTGTATTCGGTTAAGAATTTACATACTGTACTTCAAATACCAAAACAAAAATGGTCACAATGAACAATTTTATTCATTAAAAACATAGTCAAAAACTTGATTCACTTTAGTCACAATGACTTGGAGTAATCTTTATACTACCTTCAAAGACTTTTGTTAATCTTTGTATGGCATCATAGTAAAAATACAGATGGGACCATTAGATTAATTTCTTCCTAGAAATTGTAAAGGCTTTTTTTTTGTGAACCATAGTGTATACATGCAGAATTGCTAAAATTGTGTATAACTCTTAGTTTCACATAACTGTAACAATTGGATGAATACTGTTCCATGTTTGCACACAAGAAGTTTTACATAGAGATGAAGGGTGTTTTCTCCAGGCAGAGATGAACTTCCCAGCTACACATTCTAAGCCTTCAGGGGAATAAGAATTTTTGAGTGTATAACCTACAAATAATTTTTTGAAGTATGTTTAAAAATATTCATAATGATTAGGCCATAACTAACATTCATTGGTCCCTGGATCAACAACTCACCAGGGGAAAATGTAGAGAAACATGAAAGCTGATTCAAGAAAGTTGCAGCGGAAGAGAAAAAAAAACCTTAATGAAGATCTAGTGCAGTCAAAGATGTTATAAGGATAAAAATTACCTAATTAAGGGATAATCTCTCTTACTTTGTAGTATTGGAGTAATAAATGACTGCAGAGACTGAGTAATCAGCAAAGCTAAAATGGGGTCTTTAAACAATCTTTAAAAATTTTTAGCATACTTGTGACAAAGCAGAAAAGATTATTCCAAATTCCCTGGTGATGTAAATAAACAACTCCATTGATGCCATGTGAATTGCGCCCTCTATGTCAGCACATATTTGACCTAATTTTCTTTCCTTCCTTGTGAGGGAACTTCCTTATTTTGCAATGCAATCTTGGTGATTTCATGCCGATTAGTCAAGAGACTGGTGGATGAGGAACTGAAGTGGTGTAGTCACCAGGTACTAAGGGAAATCCCAGCCCCACTGAGTCCACCGAGAAACTCCAGAGATCAGATTCCCCATATCAGATACACAGGACTGGTTAGCCCATTTGTGAAAGAATGAAGTTCATATCCAATGCTTACAGATAGACTTGTGAATAAATGATAAAGACCTGATATTCCAGAATGAAGAAGAATTCACATATCCAATTAAATTCTAAAATATCTAAGACAGTTTGAAAAGCAGTTTTAACTTTATTTCAAGAAACAAATTCAAAGGATATGGGATTCAAAATGCTGTCCTCTGCCTTCCTGGGTCAACTAAGTGTTATATAGTTATAACTGTAGGAAGTAATGTTATTATATGGAAAATACTTTCCATTCAGTGAAAAAAAAAACCAATGAGTTTCCTTCTTTCCCTTCTTAATTGAGGTTTCATACACTAAAACAGTAAATATCCCTCCAATCATCTCCTTGAATCCATAGTTGGCAGCTCCAGTCTGTCTCCAGTTACTGCAATTCAGAATTGCACATGATATTTTATTCCTTTCTTTTCCTAACTAAGCTAGATTTTTTGCTTTAATCTTGAAAGACTTGAGACTACTTAATGACGACAAGCAATGCTTACTCTGGATGTGGTCCTATTGACATTTTACCCAGCACATGTAGTGCTGCCAGAGTAGTCCTATACAGGATTAGAGACCATTATTAGAGACTTTCTGTTGGTATACTATTTAAACAAGGGGTCAATTTTTAAATTATCCACCCTATATGAGTAGATAGCCTTTGACTTAAATGGTAGAAAAAGAACATAGTTTAAACAAATACAAAATCATTGTTGTAAAGAGTTCATAAAGATGAAAGTCTGGAGACTATAATTCTCTGTTTGTGAGCCAGGGAGTGGGAAGGAAAAGCTTCTGTTCTGTCTCCTGCTCAGTGTGTTTTTACTTTAAACTTAACTTCAAGGTAGAAACTAAACTCATCTGGAAAGAGTAAAGAAAATATCTCTGTGCACTCTTTTAAAGTTAGGCTTCCTTTAAGCAGGCACTGCTACAGGTGCCAAACGAGGTATGTAACTGATGTTGAGTAAAGTCTATGTGAGTCTTAGGTACGATCAGCAAATTCATTTAACCACTCAGGTTAATACTAAACTCAGGCAGTATTAGAGGAAATCACATTCGCAGATACTCATTTCTTTGACCAAATGAGTTACACAAGTAAATAATATTTTGACTATACACCTTTTACATGAAAACGGGAGTACATGAAGAGAGTTTAATTAAAGATCTAACTGTTCCCTTGTCCTGTGCCTGCATGCATGCTGGGGTCATATAAGTAAAATTTATCTATTTGTTCATTTGTTTGTTTACTTATTTTTAATCATGTAGCTAGAATTGCTGTAATATTGTGCCAAAACCCTCTACCTTTTACATTATTTGAACACATTCAGGTAATAGCACACACAAGGATGTTCCATGGAAACAATGGAGGAAGCAATAACTTGGACTGATGCATTGATAGGGATGTGGAACCTTAATTATGTTCCATGGTTAAAATCACAACCAAGTGCATCTATAAGCTCTTATTTGGCCTCCCTTTATTTCAAATACCATTTTTAAATTTGCTTGGGGTAGTATTTTGGTCTGAAATATTGCCAGGCTTAATGAGAAGGAACTGTGCAGTAGATAAGCAGGGTGAAGAAAGTAAGTAATGGCTTTAAGTTACTTTTGAGTTACAGTTTGTCAGATATACATTGATTTGGACTTATCAAACAATACTAAACATTCCTTTGAGGTTCCTAGCACTCACACAGACTTTTTAAAGCACATTCAAAACTCTAAGAACTGTCACAATACAAAAAGTGACGTGTGCGCTTTACATAACAAATTTGCTACTATGAAATTCCTAAACTCTACCTCAAATAAACAAGCAAGATGGGAGAAGGTACAGGGGTCTTTTGACTGACACTTGCAGAAGGCAAAGTTAGAAGAGTGCATTTGTTGGGTAAGGGGGAAAAGGGAAGGCCAAAACACTGAGGTGTCCAAAGACTAGTAATACCAAGAACCTTCAGTTCTTCCACCATAATTGTAAAGTTGTTTTTCTTATCTTTTAATGGAGTTCCCTATTTGTAAGGAATTTGAAACACCTGATGGAATTTTTGCTTAAGGTTCCCTGGATATTGTAAAAGTGCGAGGCAAGCATCACTCTATTCTGTTTCCTTCAAATTAATGTAGTGTTGTCCTTGCTTTTTACAGTGTAGATAATCTAAAGGTATAAATTAAGAGCTCTGAAACAGAGCCAAACCTGACAAAAAGAAAAAAAATTGAACTCAATCATAAATTTTCTTACTGCTAAAGTCATAGTGCAGAAAGGAAGTTCCTGTGTTTCAACACGTTGCTTTTAAGCAAGTAAAGAATGACATACCATGTGCAATAAACAACACTTTAATTAAAAGGATACCCCTAAGCATTTTAACGTACGGAAGCCAAAACGAACAAATAAAAGCAACTAAAAATTTGGCAGTGAATCAATAAGATGTTTTCTGCACATATTGTGATAATTCTTTTATTTCATGTGCACTGTTATCTTTAAGTATCAGCAAAAGTGTATGATCTTACACATGCAAAATCTAGACGTGATGGACTGTCTACAGGAATAAGTTCAATTCTCAAGACTGAAGCTAGTCCATGCTAACACATTTATTTTCATTGTCTTGTGCAAGCCTGTTCATTAAACAAGCTTTTGGCCATAGACAGATAAAGATCAGTTTCTGGTAGTGCCCAATTTTGGAAAGATGCATGTGAACATCTGTAAAATAAAAGGCAAGAAAAGTCACAGTTTTCTTTGGAAACTGTGGACCTAAATAGTATGTGAAATCTGCATGGCATGTGAATGAGAAGCCCAAAAATGTACCCCGGGTCTACTTGGCCAATGTCTGTTGACTAAATGGACTATAGCATAATCATGGATCTGTTGGAATGTGTGGCGATATTCCTACTAAGTTCAAAACAGTTAACATTTCACCCTGTAGTGGGCTGACCCTGACTGGATGCCAACAAAAGCTGCTCTCTTAGTCCTCCTTCTCAGGTGGGCAGGGAGAGAAATATAATGGAAAATCTCATGGGCTAACATGTGGACAGGGAGAGATCACACACCAATTACTATGACAGGCAAAACAGATTCTACTGGGGAAAATTAATTTATTACAAATCAAATTAGAGTAGGATAATAAGAAATAAAAACTGAGTCTTAAAACATCTTTGCCCACTTCTCCTGGCTTCCCGGGCTCAACTCTACTCCTGACTTTCTCTACCTCTTCTCCCACAGCAGTGCAGGGAAACAGGGGCTGGGGCTGATGGTCAGTTCATCACACATTTTCTCTGCTACTCTTTCTCTTCACACTCTTCCTGTGCTTCAGAACGAGGTCCCTCCCTCAGGAGACAGCCATCTATGAAATCCTCCATATATGAGTCCTTCCTACAGGCTGCATTTCTTCATGAACTGCTCCAGCAGAACTGGAGTCCCTTCTACAGGTGCATTTCTTCAGGAACATATTACTACAACATGGGTTCTTCACAGGGTCTAAAGTCCTGCCAGCAAATCTGTTCCAACACAGACACAGGTTCACAGCCTCCTTCAGGCATCCACTTGCTCCAGCAAGGGATTATCTATGGGTTGTATATAGATATCTTCTCCACCATGAACCTCCACAGGCTGCAGAGGGACAGCCTACCTTATCATGGTCTTCACCATAGGTTGCAGGAGGATCTCTGCTCTGGTACCTGGGCCACCTCTTCACCCTTTTATCTACATTGACCTTGGTGTCTGTAGAGTTGTTTCTCTCACATATTCTCACTTCTCTCTTCTGACTGCTGCTGATACAGTGCAGGGGTTTTTTCCCCTTCTTAAATATGTTATCACAGAGACAATACCACTGCACTGATTGGCTCAGCCTTGGCCAGCAGCAGGTCTCTCTTGAAGCCAGCTGGCATTGGTCCCACTGGACATGGGAGAAGCTTCTAGCAGTTCCTCACAAAGGCCACCACTGTAGTCCCCCTTGCTACAAAAACTTTGTAACATAAACCAAATACACAACCTATTTGCATATGATGAGTGTTAGGTCTCTGGAAATAAACAGCTCTTTTGCACAGAATTTTATTTTTTATTTTTAGAGGAAAAACTATTATTTTTGAATGGCATTAACAAATCCAAGAGCAGTAAGTTTCAGTAGTTTGGAAACATTGGCTCTTGATGCATATTTTACTTAGAAACACAAACTCCTGCAGGCCATTCCAACAAGTCCTCTAATCCCTCTGCTCCCTCCACTGTCTTCCCACAGAACTCTGGATGCATCTGCAGACCTTTATACACAAAGCCTCGGTTCATATTGTTAAAAGATCAGTGGAATACCAGTCCCCAGACAGCCCTTGGCAACTTCCAACCCCTGGCAGACTGGATTTCTCCACAAGGAGAATTTGCAGTTTTCATTCGTACAAAACGGGGAACTTCACACGAAACTAACACAAACTGGCCCAAACTATTGGAACTCACCTCTGTTCATCAGCATATCTTCCTCTCTAAATGCAAGAAACCATGTAACTAACATCACCTTTTGCCATGCACAGACACACACACACATGTTGTAATCTTTTTGTGGATGTTAAGTTTAACAAATATTAAACAATGCATTCAACTTCAGAAAGATCTGGTAAGAAGAAGAAGATAAGTAAACAAGTGGCATATGTTAGTATTTTTCTTTAAGAGGCTATTTTAAAACACACAGACAGTGAGTACAACACAAGTTGGTAATAAATAAGAGTCTATACTAAGAGAGTAATGGAAGACCAGGTCAATCAGCTGGTCTGTCTTCCTGCTCCATGGTTGGATGAATGGTAAGTCCAAATGTAGATATATAAAGATTTCTACAGTAGGTCTGATTCTAACAGTAGTGAAGTGAAAATTTCTAGCTTAGCCTTCTTCCTGAAAAAGTGTCTTCCTGGGAATGCACATCTTCCTCTTCCTATGACATGTGTGACAAGCAGTAATGAAACATTCAGCCATCAAAATGAGGTTTTAGTATGCAACTCCACACAGAAAACATTCAGCATTGCAGACATAAATCAGCTTTACTTCACCAAACAATAGGCTCAGAATCTGGTCAAAAAGACCCACAATGAAATTAACATTGGGAGTGTTGACCAGGGTAAGTATTCTGGTTCACCTCAATGGAAACTGGTGATGCCATGAGATCCAGAGGCCACTGGTTCTAATCAAGCTTGTCTCAACAGTTTCCTCCTCCTTGTCAGCAGCTGGACAAAAGTAGAATTAGTGCCTGAGCCCATCTGTACTAATTCAGTACTGGGAAGAGGAGTTTCCATGAAGCCATGAGATAGTCCTTTGGGAATAAGAAGTATGCGTGCTGAAGGCAAAAGACAGAGACTTGGGGTCAGAAGAGGAGTTGTTTTTGTGGCTGCAGTCCTGAATGAGGTCATGCCTTAACTGAGTATGTGTAGCTTTGCTGGTTTTGTCATCCATACTTAAAGAGAAAAGTATTGCTAAACTTAGTGTGTACTAAAAATAGTTAAGTTCTTTACCCTTGGTCCATGCTTATATAGGGAAAAATCCTGTATAGATTTCAACATATGCTTTAACTTGGCACATATAAAACATCTCATTCGTTTCAAAAGTTTGATTGACAGTGCCTGGAGTTAAAAGCAGATGTATGACCACAAGGACTTGGGACAATACATTCTTAGGACAAGAACTGTCCCTCATGTCATGCCTGTACAGTACCTAGCTCAGGGAATCATATCATTACCATGGAATAATAATGATGTACTACACCAGGAATTGCTCTGAGTTTGCCTTCCAGTAAGAAAATGATCCCATCTCAAGTTCCCAACCTTATCATACAGCAATGGAATGAGATTATTGTTCCCTCTAACTTGAAAAGTGGTGATAGAGCCCAAATGCCCCAACTCAAATTCATTGTGATAGGTGCTGCATAGCAAAGAGTCATTTTTTATTTCTTTTCCAAAGAATTAATCATCACTGTTGGTGGCATAGGCACTAACCAATACCATCAGGCAAAAAGTTTATTATGGATTGCTTCTTGAAATAAAGCATAACTTTTATTGGAAGTTTAAAGATAAATAAAAACAGCTGGAGGGAAAATACTATTAAATACTCTGATGAGCCCCATGATGTTCCACTTAAAGAAAAAAATCTTCTTGCTTCATTTTAAGGACTGTTGTCTGCTGTGTTAAAGTTAGCTTTTCTTTCATGTGGGACAAGTGAAGCTGAAAAGAGAATTTACTTAAAACTCTGTGATGAAATTGCAACTTACAGGAGCTTATGGTCAGTACAGTTCCAAGAATCCTTTACTATTTTTGTAATAGATGGTACTTCAATTTATGCTTCCTCTATTACTTTTATGTAGCTTTCTAATTACACTTCTTTTAAAACATTTTAATTGTTTGCTTTCTGTGGACAGACAGAACACCAAATGTTCACAATCCTCTCATCTTTGAAAGTGACACTGCTCCGTTCTGGGGACTGGGTTTAAATTATTAACAGAAGATAACTCACATATACAAATAAAGGCTGGCTGAGACCAGCCATGGGATAAGAACACAATGAGCAACTCATGCCAGCACACCCCATATTTTCTGCACCCTATAATGGGGCCATGTTTCTGGCTGCAAGAACAGCTGCCTGGAATTGAGGAACCACCCAAAGAGTCCAGAAACAAAGAAAGTCAAATGAAGTTATTCAGTAGGAACACATGGATAGGGAGAGAATTTATAGAATACAGCTAGTCTGCATCTACGCAAGCTCTTTTAAAGAATCATTCAGGTGGAACAGTATATTTTGAACTCTTTAGGATGTTTTTCACTGTTGCGTTTGAACTCTTCCATCTAATGCATCCAGTGTTATGAAAGGTTAAGTTTTCCTATTTCTTGAGGATACCCTAAAACCCAGACTTACTTCCTATGCAGACATTGAGCCTAAGAGAGTAGCTTCTGGTATGGCCAAATTGCACAGACCAAAACACATAACAGCCTGCAGGCTGGATCATGCTATCAAGCATGGTAAGATAAGTTGTGTCCAAACTCATGGTCGGTCAGCAGAGGGTGGGACGCTGAGCATGCCACACTTACAGCTGACTTGATATGTCCCTCCAGGAAAGATCCAAACCACGGCTCAGGAAGAACAATAGCTCATGGTGAAATGCATCACAAGCCCAAAGGATGCTGAAGCTGCGCACCTCCTCATTTCCCACTCAATGGAAAAGTCTCACTCTTTGAACCTTAAGGTTGTTTAAATTTCAAGAGCTTTCCTGAATCTCAGAAAAAAATATTAGTTGCTACTATAAGTTTCTGTTGATCTCAGAACATTGCCTTTATGAATTTCCTCAATAAAGACAAAATTGAAACTGATTTGAATAGGTAAAAAGTGCATGGATTTTTCATCTTTATTTGAATGACTGTCTGTTTGAAAGAACTCAAGTATATTTCATATCTCTTTGACATATTTACTGCTTCAAAAAGGACTGGTTACTCTTGACAGTAAGTCGTCAAGACTCCTTGAAACAGTTCAGTGCCAGCGTCCTGGTGACTGATGGACACAGAAAGGCTGGATCCGTGTTGTTTTAAGAACACTTTAACACAAACACACAGTACTTTACTTAACACTGGTGCTGTCTTCTTCAGAGAGTTATGACAACTAATCATGGTTACTTATTATTTCTTCTAGTGCAGGACCCAGACACTCAGAACCTAACCTATCTAACCATGCTAGTAGGAGTTAAAAATTTAGGTGGCAGCTGAAGAAAGGATTAGCTGGCTGAAATCCAGCATCTCATTGCAGGTTTGAGGTAGTTTGTCGTGTTTCTCCTGTTAGACATCTTCTATGAAGCCCAGCTATATTATGGTCACAAGCAACATTAATTGGTTTTCTTAAGCAGAACTAAGTAGAAAGAACTGGAGAGAGAGCAGAAAGTTTTGACATTCTGGCAAAAAAAAAAAAGTTGGTTTTTTTATTGTTATTGTTTTGCTTGTAATTCTTCTGAATTACTTTCTTCATGTTTCCATTTTTGGATATTCAGCATTTACTGGAAGGCTTCTATTAGCTTGTTTATCATTGATACAATGCTTATGTTTATGGTAAAAGAGTAAGAAATTAAATATTTTTATGCTGAAACTTTTCTCCAGTTCTGTCATTCTTGTTTCAGTTTTGAGGAATTCTGTTACCATTTTAGCATTTCTTAAAAGAATAAATAAACAAACAAAAAATCCTGAAGAGAAACAAAACTGTAATAGGAAAACAAGTATCAAACTAAACATAAACATTTCAGGAATAGGCTTTTCTTGTTTTAATTTAGAGTCACCCTCATACTCCCAAACAAGGTTTTGGATCTTTTCATCTGAAGATGCCCTATGCTCAGCTTTCAGAAAACATTTTTTTAGAAATCAAATACTTCTATGAGATTTTCAGTAAAGTCAATGAAAAAATGAAACTTTGCAGTTTTCAGAATCTTCACCAGTATTTCCCCAAAGCATTAGTTTTTACAAATACTTTATTGGATTTTATATCACAAACCTCCACTGTGTCTATATGATCATTATGCATTTTCTCTTCTTTATGCAATTCCTTGAAGCTGAGATTTTTTAAGGGTTTGCTGTCTGTGAATAATAGCAGCAATTTCAATTCTCTTCTGGTGGGATTAAATTTCAAAGCCATTGAAATCATATGGGATACACCAATATATTTGGTGGAGAAACGAGGAGGGGGGTACTATAAAGCTGGTAGGCAACTTGAGTGAAGTCGTTTACTTCAAGGAGGGCAGGTTTTCCGCCAGCTTCCTAGACTGCAGGACTGAATTTTAATTACTATCATCATTGTGCTTTATGTAGAATGAGATGAGGTCTAAGTTTAATTGACTGATAAACTCTCCTAATATAAAGGGCTATTTAAAAGATATAGTTGCAACCAGATTTACATAGGGAAAGGAGAATTTGCAAGCTGTTTCTCCTCACAGCTGTGACACTAGAGAACAATGACATTCTCCTCAAAACACCAAGAGGTAATTAGAGAGAAAATAGCACCAGGACTCTAGCATGGCAAAAAGGAGAAATATGAATATAGAAAGGTGGAGGGAAGGAATATAAAAATTCTCTAACTACAATTGGAAGAAATACTTTGGTTTTGTGCAGCAAGAAGTACAGGAGGAGCAAACCTCCTGAAGGACATTGGCTTCAATGGGTTTCAGTAAGAGTTCAACCTGAATAAAGAGTTCAGGACTGGGCCTTGTTCTCTAAAGGAAGAGAGCAGTATAAATCTGTGTTCCCATTAGATGCACTGTACACAAAGGCAGGAGTGAGAGTTATAACAGTAGCATGCTCTCCTCTTCTCTCAGCTGTGTGATCAGAGAGGTCAGAGCCTCCCTGTTCGCTGTGAACAATGCCTTGGAGCAGAAGTCAAGAATCTGTCACTCCAGAGCCACATGCTGCTCTTTGCAAGCAAAATCCTTCCAGCCTCTGGCATCAGAGCAC
Source organism: Coccyzus lansbergi (assembly GCA_033558105.1). Classification (NCBI taxonomy): domain Eukaryota; kingdom Metazoa; phylum Chordata; class Aves; order Cuculiformes; family Coccyzidae; genus Coccyzus; species Coccyzus lansbergi. Next base: position 2,599,062 of record JAUMJK010000038.1, read on the forward strand.
TTGTGAAAGAGTTGGGAGGAGGGAGGAAGGAAGAAAAAAAATCTATAAGAAATAAATGCACTAAAAGAGGAAGAAAGGAAGTACAGTCACCATTTTTGGTAGTGATTCATTACATCTCTTCTTTGGTATCATCTTCTGTGGAAACCATCAAGTTCTTCAGTATAAAGACAATAACTAATTGGAACTGATCACAAAAAGTACCATTTTGTTGCTCTGCCTGAAATACACGTGTTTTCAATTTGCTAGATAGCTGTGATTGATGCCACCAAGGAAATATGCTCAGAATATTGCCCTTAAAAAATAATAAATAAAATAAATCACTTGGCGGCAAAACACATTTTCATAGCTGGTTCTTTAGTGAGAGTCAACAAAATGGTGCATTTCATCACTGTTTTCAGCTGTGAATCCATTAAGATTACTAAGGCATTCTCCTAAGTCAGGTGAAGAGAGTGGAGAAGAAAAATGCCACACTGAAGGAGCTTCAGGATCTGGATTCTCCTGAGTCATTCATCACATTGTAGCAGAGAGCTCCAGTCAGGTGCCTTTGCAAAAGCCCGGTTCTTGCCTTTAGTTAGGTGAGTATATGGACATATTCAGTGGATTTATGTGGTTAAAAGGCCCCTGAGACAACTGTGGACAGACCTTCCTGCTAGTGGCAGCAAGCCAATCACAGTGCAAGAGAGAGGTCTTAATTTACCATATTTGAATCCTGATTCAGTTTCCAGCATCCATTGCATCCAAAGTCCGGGGGGTGGTTGAGTCCTAATCGTGGGTGCCAGCTCATTTCAAAGATTTTTTTTTAAAAAAAAAAAAAAAACAGACACTTGGCAACAGAGGTCACTGACTTTCAGCTGCTTTAAAGACTGATGAATCTGCTTTGTTTTACTGCCAAAAGACAAGGTGTATGTGAAATTACCCTTGTAAACTAGGAAGATAAAAGTGATTCTTGTCTCCTTGGATTGATCCTTTTTCCAATGTTATGATAATGTTGAAAGCATGGCCCTATTTTAGAGTCAGGGAACTGTGCTGCTCAGGGAAAACCCCCAGGAAGAATTCCTATACCTTCCTTCCTGGGTGGGGGTACAGGCTGCTCCCTTGCATCTGCCTCCTACGGTTTGTCCAGTGTCCAATAGTCCAAAGGCAGGCAGATGAAATGGCTTTTGTACACGTGGAAGACCAGGGACTGAATTTTGATCTTGGTCAGTGCCACTTTTTATCATCATCTTTGCCCCTAAGGCAAACCTTTCCCTTACATCCCAGCAAGATGTTAGGACACACTCAAGTCATAAGACAGCTGAACATGTCACTAGTACACCAATTGGGAGGACTGGAAAAAGAAAACAGAGTTAATAACGAATACTGTCAGGAAAGGGAGCATTGCAAGGCATAGTCAAAAGTGGAGGGGGGTCTATATACAGTATACAAGGCCAAATTAATCTGAAGATTGTCCTTTATTTGCCAGTCCTTTTTGGCACATTTTGTTGTAGCTAAGGAGGGAGAGAGGAAGAGAGGAAGAGAGGGAGAGAGAAAGAAAGAGAGAAAGAGAGAAAAAGAGAGAGAAGAGAGAAAGAGAGAAAGAGGGAAAGAAAGAGAGAAAGAAAGAG